>PVJA010001285.1:0-105651 GCA_004027025.1 Myocastor coypus
TTTTTTTTTTTTTTTTTTTTTTTTTTTTTTTTTTTTTTTTTTTTTTTTTTTTTTCTATGTACATGGCTCAAGTTCGCTTTACAGAGCCAGTTTCTCTCTTACTCTTTCCTTTGCACTTTCTAGAACAAGCTTGGCCTGTGCTTTAAAAATTTCTTCTTTATTCTTTCCTCTTTGAGAATAGGCCTTCTTGTTACTCCCTTGAAAACATTCAGAGTCATTAAGTGCCAGTCAGAACAAATATTTAAAACCTCATTGTTACTATAAAAAATTTGCTGCTCTGAGCTCAAAGAAAAATGTGAGACTATTATACTAGGCAAAAATATTAAACTACTCACCACATTGGAAGGGGAATAGCTGGGGACAGTAACTAGTGTGGTTTCATCAGAAAAGTGCTTTCTGTTTAGCTTGTAACAACATGTTTTACATTTCTCATTGAAGATCAATTATACAAATACTTTATAGTCAATGTTATTCTTCCAATGTTTATTGAATTCTCCTTTGGAAAAGGCATAGGAAATTTTTAAGGAATGATGACATTTAAATACAAATCAAAGCTCCTAAATTTTGCTTAGATCTATCCTTTCACATAATGTTTCATTGAATTGCTTGGTCTGCCAAATAAAAATTTAAAAGTCTGCATTGTTCAGTGTTTAAAAAAAAAAAGTCTTAGGATAACAGAATTATACACTATAGAGGTTGTTTCTGATTTCCTGAGAGTAGTAATTCTCAATTTCAGGTTTTAGTGTAAAGTCTTATTAACCTAATATGAGCATAATATAGGGCATTAAATGATATATTTAGTTATTTACTGAGTATTTTTCAAAGAACTTCCATAGCAAGATGATTTGATTTTCATGACAATGTTTGCAAGCTTCTGATACCTTCCCTCATTCACAGAGCCACAGTAAATTACTATGCTAAAAGGCCAGTTAGCAAGAAGAAAGCATAGCAAACTTACTTAAAGTTTTATGTAACACAGGAACATTCAGAAATGAAGACTCAGAGCCTCAGGTTTAAAGAATATTGTGTGTAGATTTGATGAAGAGTGGGTATTTTAGTAGAAAAGAAATTGGATAAAAGTTACAAAAAGTAATAACCTGAAAAGGGAAATCCATCAAGGTCCATCTATTCAGACTCTTCTTCACTCCTCTACTTAGCCCAGAACTCTTCTCACAGGGTCCTTACAACCTGCTGTCAAACAAGGTAAAGCAGAGACTTTCTTTACGGCTGACTTCTAGACTGAGGAGAGGGTGACGATTAAACTTGCTTTGAGGGGGAAGGATTCTAGTTACCATGGCGTATCTAAAAGGAAGAGAAATTCTGTCTTCCATAACCCACTTCAGGATAAGAGGCCCAGAGAGTGGCTGCTTGCGAAGATGTTCTGAGGTGGCCCAGAACATCCTAAAGTGCCCTTGTTTGGGTAACAGCATAAGCTGGACAGCAAAACAAGCTTGGAGTTATATAGAAACACCTTATACCTCATAAATCAGAGATGATTTTGTTTTAAGCTAGAGAAATTCAGAGCATATTGGTTATAATTGCTTCAGAAACAAAGATTTCTTCTTTCACCAGTGTTGAACTAAATCCCTTATGGACATTGTGTTAGTTTTTTCTTCTTCTTGTTTTTTTTTTTTTTTGTTGTTTTGTTTTGTTTTGTTTTAATCTATAAGATAACTTGAGGTTATCTAGCTGTTCAATAATTATATATCTGTGCATCTTTCCTGCTGACATAAACTCATGAGATTGGATTAATACCACATATAAAGAATAAGTATCTTCATATGCTATAGTTTGAATGTAGGTGTCTCTAAAAACTCACGTTAGAACTTCAGTGTGATATTATGAGTGGGGGACTTTTAGAGGTAGGTTTTGCCCTTACAAAGGAGATCAGCAGCTTAAAAAAGGAGGCAGGCCTGCCACACTCTGTCCTGAGACATCACAGCATTACTCTCCTTTTGCAGCACTACAAATTGATTAATTTGGTTACCACTTTTATGTTTGTATAAATAAGATGTTGTCATTTTTTAAAAGCTGTCAATCTCACTGTGATAGTAGTTGCTATTATTATTTTTTTTAGTTGCTATTATTACTAGTGTTCATTTTAACCAGTAAAGGAAGAAGTGAAAGTATGAATTGGGTTTTGTGATGAGAATATAAATGCCTTAGACTTTGCCTGGCTTTATATGCCTTAAATACACATAAATGAAGATCTGGTTATTTTCTCAACAAATATTTACCCAGCACCACAAAGCACAATAATAGTCATTGGAAATAAAAGCAAGATGGACTTTTTTTTTCTTGCCTTTGCATAACTTGCAGTATCTCATAATAGACTGATGATTATGCAAAGAGATTTTGTAGCTTGGTGAAATTTAGGGAAAATTTCTCTGAGGAAAGAATATTTGAACACAAAAAGGACTTGAGTGGTAAAGTTTAAGGGAGCGGGAGGAGCCAGGGAAGGGGAACAGGAAATAAGAAGATCAAGAAATAAGAGACAGTAAGAAGTCTTTTTTTTTTTTTTTTTTTTTTTTTTTTTTTGTGGGACCAGGGTACAAACTCATGACCTTGCACTTGCCAGGCAGGCACTTGTGCCACAGAGCTATCTCCCCAGCTCCTAAGAAAACTTAAATGCACTGAAAACTATGTGAATGACAACAACAAAAGGCAACACACCACGGGCCGGAAGTGAGGCAGCAGGCATAAGTGTGTGAGTCACAAAAAAGGCTCATGCTCCAGCTTATATTTGGCTGTCTGAGGAAGACTGGGAAATTTAGAAAGCTTTTAAACTGAAGAATAATGCAAATAGTGTAATTAATATATGTAAACGGTAATACAGGATACAATATAAAAAATGAGGATTGTGAGGATTATAAACAGGGACAGATTTATATTACAAAGCACTTATGTAGGTGAGTGTTGATGGCAGAACTAAGAAAGGAGGTGGCCACAATGCTAGAGAGATGGACAAAACGTGACTATGTCACTCACTATTCATTGACTTTGTAACAGAGTAAGCAGCAAGAAAGAAGATGCAGCCCCTAGGTTTTTGGCTGCCAGTCGCTAGCACAGAAATTCTGGAAAGCCACGATGCTAATTTTTCAAATATTAATTTCAGTGTTCTTAGATGCTCTGAGAAAAATCCATCCAGCAAGAAGATTGGTTATGGGGCTCCAGTTATCTCAAAATAGATATGTCTTAGAAAGAGAGATTTTGGAGATATTTCAAAAAAATTTTGAATAAAACCTACCTTTTCTCTTCTACCACAGGCACAATGCAGACTACAAGTCCTTGTATGTTTTCCAGTTGGATAGAGTTGTGTGAATGAAATCTGCTCAGCGGAATGAGAGGACAGAAGAGAGTCCTCTCGTGAACCAGATGTGCACTCTCCACAGTCTTCCTGCCCCGTTCCTTCCTCTTCAGGAAATGTTGAAGGTGGTAAGGCTTCTATCAGCCTGAGTACCAAATGATGAAGGAGGTGATGTTTTCTGAGCGATCTGCTGACCAATGTCTGGATCGCATTCTCAAGGTGAGATTATATATTTAGGGGATGAATTGGTTGCAATAATAATGGCCCTAATTCAGGAAGCTTCAAAAGGAAATTAGAAGAGCTGGGCATGGCAACAGATACCTGTAATCCCAACATCTACAAGGCTGAGATAAGAGGATTGCTGCAAGTTCAACGGCAGCCTGAGCTATAAAGTGAGTTGAAGGCTAGCTTGAACTACATAGTGAGCCTGTCTCAAGAAAAAAAAAAAAAAAAGAAAAAGAAATGAAAAAAGGAAATTGGATAAAGAATCAAGACTTGATGATGCAGATGAAACCAAAGAGGGGTAGATCTTTCTAATTTCTGGAGGCTGCCTATGTTACTTTGTCTCCTCTCCTTCATGGATGCTGGTACCTTTCTCTTTTTCTTGTGTTAGATTCAGCTCATCTAGATAATCTGGGATAATCTTCTCATGTCAAGAAACTTAAAGAATCACAATCTTGTGGTCCTCTTGACCATGTAAGGTAACTTATTCCCAGATTTTGGCACAGAATGTGAATTTCTTTGGTAAGGAACTTTCTTCTGCATTCTACAAGAGTGTGAAATGACATAGAAAAGGCACCTAAGACAGGTAGCACCAATGCAGAGGAAGAGGAGACAATACAAATCACCACGCAAAGACAGGATAACCAGAACGTGTCTGGGCATAAGAACATGGAAAGTCTTTCCAAAAAAAGAAAGCAATGAACGTGTGTTTATTATTGAGATATTAAATAAGACAAAGACTTAGAAACATTCTTCTAACTTAACTACAGGGATACTATTAGTGGCCCTCTACAGTTCTATTGGGATAGCCACAGTAGGAATGAAAGGCTAGATTGAGTCATGGCTAAGAGGGGGTCTGTGGATGTTGTGTCAGGAGATAATCCTTTGCAGAAAACAAGGTGGAATTGAAAAAAAAAAAATATATATATATATATATACATATATATACAAATATATTTATATATATATAAATATAATATATAATATATAAAGGGGACAGGCAAGAAAGACCCACCCCTACTGGAAGTACATATGAATATTTAAATATACCAATGAAAATGGAGACATACTAAATGTAATGAGGCAGAATAACCCAGTGCATACCACCCAAAAAGAGGCAAAGAATCCGCTCATCTGATAGATGAGAGAAGAAACCAGTAAAGTCATTGATAAGAAAATTAAGAAAATTACTGTCTAATTAGTTGTTTCCTCTGTGAAACAGAAGACCAAGGTCTGATAGTGAAAGGAACTGAATGGGGAGGTTGTGGGACTGCTGAGACCACAAGTATTGCTGCAATTTCACATGGAATGAGATCTCATTAAGAGGAATAACACAACACTGTCAAGATCTGCAAATGCTACATTAAGTTAGACAAATAAATAGAGTGGATTAGTGCTCTGATTTTTCCTTGGACTACCAAGGAGCTGCATACAAAAGACAAAGGAGCAGTTGGATGTATTGAGATTAGTAGAGTTTTTCTCTAATCAGGAGTAGTGGAAACAGAACAAAACAAAAGGGTTCAGAAAACTGAAAGGCAAATAGATGTAGCAATGCCATATACAGGTCACTAAATAAAGGTGCGAGGAAATAACAAGGAAATGGCCAAAAGACGAAAAATCAAGTCAAAGAACTCATGTACTTGGAATGAGGGAGAAAGAGACCCATGTAAGAATAACTCTGACTGCTTTGTGGGAGACGTGGCCATCTACAAATATGACAAGGATTGGGGTGTGGAGTGGCTACCTGGGTGGGGAAGGCTCATGAAGGTGTGGCAGGCAAGGTGCCATGAGACAAGGCCATTAGATGGAGTTACTCAGCATGATGTCAGGCCTAAGGGTGGGGAAGTCAGGCGCCAAAGTTCTCCCGGAGGTTTACAGACCCTGTCCTCAGTAAACACACAAGAAGTAAAAACTCAAAAACTGACCACAAAGGTAGAACCATTTGGGAAGTAACCTAAATGGTTCAATTAAACTCCTTCTTACAGCTTCTTAGGAAAAGGAGATTTCCTTGCTTTTGTTTAAATGAATGAATTTGAGAACTTACCATGGCCCAAATGCTTGCCAATGTAAATACTTAAGAACTAGCCAGGTACCTCTTGATGCATCTGGTCTTTAGGTCTGGAGCCAGTTAACACTGGACCAAATGCCAATGACAGTGCACAAGAGAATGCTGTCATCTTTCTTCTCTAACTGAATTCATCAAATGACAAAGAAAGGGCTGTAGTAGAGATAGCTTGGAATGGAGAGAGTGCAGCGACACAAAATGCCCTAACTCCACATTTTGATCTGTGATCTTCAAAGCCCTTGCTTGCTCACCCAAGTTCCTGGCCTCCATGATTCAACCCGGCCATAAAAGAGTAATTTTGAAAACAGCTATAATACTCTGTACTGTTTAATGTACTCTGTAATGCAAGATAAGCTAGCACCTTCTTTACCCTACAGGAGGGAAAACTGTGTTTATATTTTTAGCCGTCCAAAACCATAAATTAAATCATTTATTTTAACCTTCTGCTTGATACGAAAAAGTGCGAGTAAATTAGTAAGCACTCTTAGGGGTTATAAGCAGAAAAATTCTTAAGAGAAGACCCATCAAAGCTATTGCCATTTGGCTTTTGCCAATTCAAGGAAGTTTAGTTTTTACTTGTGAATCATCTGCCTGTATGCAGAATTGAAAAAATCACAAAGGTGCATGCACTCTGTTTAATGAGGTCATTTATAACCTTGTTGGGAATATGCATAATACATATGGACTATTCACAAAACATAAGATTTTATCAGCTATCAAAATTCTATGAATGAAGTAAGTTGATAGTTATTTAAGAAGGAGAAGCTCTTCAGGAAGTCAAGAGGCTCTGTTTGCTGAAAAATGGCTGAACTAGAACAAACATGGCTTCTTGTGGAGTTCACAGGAGAAGCAGACATGCACATGACAACTCTACCATGTGTGGAGACCCTGGGGTAAATGACGTGGAATCATTTGCAGCACAAGTTCAGAAAGTTCTCTCACAGGAAGTGATACTGGAACCAAGCCTGGAAGGCATCTGAAAGTTGCCTGAAAGTAGATGAAGGAAGGTAAGGAGCATTCCCCAGAGATGCCTTCTCAGACCAACATCATTCTAAATAACTCCCTTGCTCAATAGTCAATAATTTATTTAATATTTTTGAAACTAGAAGGTGGAAGCTCCAGAGATTACAAGACTGAGAATTCAGTGATGAGTAGTAAAATTCAGAAAAGAGTTTATCAGAGCTCCTATGTCTTGTATGGGGAAATATATATTTTCTTAATCATTTTTAAAAATGTATTTATTTGATAAAGTGTTCCATGATGCAGTTCAGACTTGTAGTGATCCTCTCATCTTAGCCTCCCCAGTGTTGGGATTACAGGTCTGCACCACCATGCCCAGTTTCAGGGCCAGCTCAATGAGCCTGGGGTTCCAGGGATCAAACTTGAATCTGTGGTCTTGCCAGGAAGGCACTTAGACTGCTGAGCTATCTCCCCAGCCTGTATGTAAAGGGGAAACAAATGAAACTAAATCATCAATATATATCTCTGGAATAAATACATATTGAACAGGCAAACCAAAATTGGAAAAAAATTTATGTCAAAAATTAACAGAGATGATAAAAGTGTCACTAGCAGTTATAACAATGCTGATTTTTATTGCTCTACATATTTTACTCAGTTTTATTCCACACGATAGTAATTAAATGAGACATAACTTGGGCTTTATTGTTCCATTTCCTTGCACAAACATTCCGTGCTTGCTTATGATATTTTTGAAATTGCAACTTAGTCATTCACCTTGGGTGAGGACTCCAGCCCCTCTGTGAGCAATTGTTTATTGGGAGGGACAGGCGAGGCAGAGTCACGCTTCACATGGAAACCTCTGCTGTCTCACAGGCTGACAATCAAGATTTGATGTTTTTAGTCAGCAGGACAAAGTGAGACCAGATGCATCAGAATGCAAAAATAATAACCCTAATGATCCAGGGCTTTCAAAATGGAAAAATCTCAGCTTAGTCTAATGTCATCCTGCAACAGCCAAAATTGATGTGAGAATTTTCAGACCCTAGAGTGACTTCCAGTGCTCTGCCCAGCCTGTAAGGGGTTTAGAAGTCACCATTCGGCCCCAGTGACAGTGAAAAACTGAACAGACTAAAAAGTCTACAATTCTCAGATTCACCGAGAAGCACCATTATGAAGCAAATGGAAACTACCCAAGACAGAGGCAAACAAGTATAGAAAATCATAATTTACCAAAGAGAAACCCAAGAGCAGAAAACAGAACCAGGGTAGAAAGCTGAACTAGAACTGACGAATTGCCAGAAGCTACGTGAAGCCAAGTCTGAAAGTTAAGGATGCAAGGAGACTGTGTCATGGGGATCCCTAAGGCTTTAAGAGCTTTAATCTACCAGGTCTTCACAGTGACCGTCAGACAAGTTCCTTGTGCTCCCAGCAAGACAAGGGCAACATTCATCATTTTATACACAGCAGAGTGTGCTGCTATTAAAAGGCCTGTGCTCAAGAGGAACAATTTGCCAAAGACTGATTTGCTGATGTTTTCTCCGAATCTAGTCAAGTTTTCCATGTGAAAGAAAGAAAATATCCAAGCACTGAAGCCATCTTGTGACACTTAAAGGTGAGGCAGATGGAGATGCACTGGTGAAGCTTACGAAATGGTGAAACAGACTCACCCAAAGACTGAGGCCTGACCATAGAGACTAGAGGACCCTGCTTCTCTTGCCCGCCTTCTCCACCACATTTCTTTTCTTTTGTGCCTGAGCCCACTCTGGGGGCAGGGCTAGTGCGGCATGTAGTGCCGGGGATCCAGCCACAGTTTCTAGGCATGCTTGAGGTTGCCTAAGCTGGTGCTTTAGACCACTCAGCTATCTTACCAGCCCTCCACGTTTATAAAGTCCTACTAGCCGCAGGTCCTTTCACCCAGTAATGTTACCCATCTTTCTACAAAAACATTATAAGATACTATGGGGCAACATAGTTTGCAGAGATTGAATGAGCAATAGAACCAAAGTTAGGGGTTCTAAAGCACCATGCTTAATACACCCAGGGATTCATGGCAGAAGCAAGCCATGTGTAAGAATGTTGTAGGCAGCTGAATTAGATAGAAATATTATAGACAGTGAGACAGGACCAGGCCCTCAAGGAGACAATATGGAAGACAAGATGACTTTACAACTTGTTAAGAGAGACAGACCCCTGCTGTGGGCCAGACCTCAAGACAAAAGGAGAAACAAATGTATCCACATACTTTTCCCTAGGAATTTGCATCAAGGATTGATACTCTAAATAGATATCAATCACCTTAAAAGAGCCTAAATGAGTCACTCACCTGTCCCCCAACAGGAGGAGACCCTGTTCCATATTCTTGCCCACTTGCTACATGACTCGCTTCCCCATTTGGTATTGGCTTTAATCAATTTCACCTGAGCAATGATGTTTGTACCACATTGGTTGACCATAGTTTTGTCCCACCTTATGTTCACCTACGTGAGTTCCCATGGTTTCACCTTAGACCCACCTCAGCACATGGTTATAAAAGTCCCTAGAAGAGACAGCTTCCTGGGACCACCCACTCAGGGACCCCACCTTTCTGTTCCTCTCTGGAACAAGAGATTTCTTTGCCTCAATACATATATTCTGCTCATTACCTCCGTTTGCTTATAAAATTCATTCTTCAGTTTCATAGAACACGAACTCATCCCTGGGCAGGTCGGGAGATCAGTTTTCCCTATATCATTTGGAGGTTCCCTGTATCATCTGGAGGTCATCCATCCAAGATCAGTGCTTACACTGTATCAAGAACAGATGGAAACTCTGAACAGAGAGATGGAAATTTTAAAAAATCAAAAAGAAGTTGCCAGAGATGGAAGAGTAGAACAAAAATGAAGAATGTCTCATTTTTAAGCTTCTCAAGAGACTGGATACAGCTGAGGAAAGAACATCTGGGATTGTGAGCAAGACCATAGATGCTTTCAAAGTTAAGAAATGAAAAGAAAATAAGACTAGGGAAAGATGCAAAACACATTACCTGAAATTTCTGGCACAATGAGAACACTTCGAAGGAAAAGAAAAAACATCTGAAGTAATAATGACTGAGCATTTCTCCGAATCATCAGACCCTAAATCTCCCAGGAGGCCCAGAGAACACAGGATGCAAACCCCTGTGTATATCACGCTCAAACTTGGTGAAAGCTGACAGAGAAAGAAAGCCAGAAAACGCTTTTGATATGTAGAAGTAAAACTAAAAATTGGGTGTGACTTCTCAGAAACCATGCATTAGAAAAGTAGAGAAGACTAACAAAATGTACAACCCCCCCCCTCCAAATCCCAAAGGATTGGGGCATCACGGTGGGCCAGTGCAGCTTCATAGATTGCAATGCATGCCGGAATGGTGGAGGATTCTGAGAAGGGAAGGTGCATTTGTGTGCTCAGAGGGTGACACAGGAACTCTGTGAACTGATGCCCAAGTGTGTCTGCAAACCTAAAACTCTACTAGAAATGAAAGTTTCTCTTCTCAAAAGCAGCAGAGGGACAAGAATGCTATTCTTCGAGAGAAGTGCCTGATAATTCTACACTGCCAAAAAGACGAGCCTTGATCTAAAATTACCTGAAGACAGAGTGAAACCAAAACACCTGACTGAGAACCAGGAGATGGATTTTCTTTTTAGAAAAGTTAATATTGCCTTAACATTTTCATTATTTGTGTATTGATAACAACCTCCATGGAATGAATACCCGGCTTGGATTATATGTGTGTTCTCAAATGAATAGCCAAGTGGGATGATGGGACCAGGCAGAAACAGGCCCAGTAGAAACCAAGGGGCTAGAAAAGGCAAAGGCAGGACAGGCTTCCATTTTCGGACAGTCATCTTGAGTAGAAGGAAGTAAACTGGAGTGTCATTTTTCTAGGCTCTGAAATCCCCCCTACCTTTAAAGATCAAATGCCACCAGACCCATCCATCCCTTCTTGTTTAGATCATTCTCCTTGTGAAACTAGCATAATAGCTGTGTAAGTGCTTATTATGTGCTAGGCACTGACTCTAGCCTTGTACTTGCATTCCAAATGAGGAGTCCTTTGCAGGAAGGATTCTTCCCCTGCCCTGCACGTCAGGTAAATCTATTACGAGCTGCATTTGTCACATTTTAGTCTCTTTGTGGCATTCCTCATGTGAGACTTTCACCAAGGAGGAAACCGAAACACTGAAAAATTCAGTGCAGTGCCCAAAGTTACATTTAGTAAACGGCAGGCAGGATTCCAGCCCAGACTCGGATTCAGAGCCCACGGCCAGTGGCCTTACGCGACTCTCTCACGCGCCACGCAGGAGGCCAGAATCAGGCAGGCTGGCTCAGGCTTTCTGTGGCGTCAGCTTTTATCATCCTGCTTTTCAAAGTAGACAGTGACCAGAGAATCAAGACACTGTCTGTTGTTATGCCAGGGAAAAGGAAGGCAACAAGAAGCCCTAAGTTGTTACCATCGTCATTACGACATCTAGGTCAGCTTTTCATGCACCTTCAGGTCTGTAAGGGAGGAAACGCAGTTGAATTCAGGCTTAGAAATCCCAGAGGACATGTTGCTTCAGAGACACGCTGGCAGCCAAGGAAAGCTTGCATGAATGAGGGCGTGAATTAATGAATGAGCCAATTCAGTCACTTATCTTGGTAGCTATGGATTTAACGACTTTTTCATCTCTCTTTATGCCTGCATCTTCCCTGTGCTGCCTGTCAGTCAAGTCTGTTTATTGCCTGCACTGAGCACATGTCCTTTCCTTTGTGCCCTGCCTCATGGAGCAATTTCACCACAAAGCTCCAGCTCTGCCAATCCTGCAAGTTCAAATCCTGCATGTGGGTAGAGCCAACTCAAATGTGGACTATTTTTGCTACAGAAAAGTCGCTTTCCCAACCTCTGATACATTGCATCATCGTCACTATATACCCCAGATAGTCTTGCCTGTGCATGCTGTATCTAACGCTGCACTGCTTGAGAAGACAGAAGAGTCTTATTTTCTCTGTCAAACCTAATGTCGTACGTATGTTCTCTGAAGTAACATCCAAAAGAGAAAGGATTATGTTTGAGTGGAGTGTATACATGAATACATTTTGTATTCCATATATATTACTTAAAATTTACTTAGAATTATCAACTGAATATATCAATAATTGCTTAGCTATTTCTCATTATTTTCTCACATTTTCCTCTACGTGCCTAATTGTATTTTTTGTGAATTACTATCTATAATTAGAAAATTTTTTAAATTTATTGTAATTTACATCGATGTTGCTTTACTATCTTAGAAAACATAAGATTATTATTAAGAGAGAGAAATATGGAAATGTATGCTAAATTCACATTTAGTGTGAATTATTTTTAAATAGAACTTTACATTCAGTACAACACTTTCAAATCATATTTGCTATGATTTTTATGGAAAGATTTAGTTGCATATAGATCTTTGAATTTTCAGAATTTAGTTGCTAGTATATGGGTATTATATTGAGGGAATTATGAAAATAATCTTGATTATTCAAAGAAACTTTGTAAGGCATAATAATGAACATAATATTTGAATACATTTTTTCAAAAGAATTTCATATTACCTTACCTTTCTGTTATTCTTTGAATTGTTATGCTCATAATAATTTACAATTAAGAATATAGTTGGGAGCCTGGGAGATAGCTCAGTGCCATAAATACCTGCAATCCCCAGTACTAAAAAATTAAATAAAACAGTTGGATTCCTTGTAGCACTTAAATAATAACTAATAAGTTATTGTTATCTATATGATGATAAATTATCATCTATTTCTTGTAATTGCATTTAAAAACAGAAATATACATTTCATATAATTACCTTGACTAAAAGTAAAATAAAATTAAGTTAGAAATGACATATCAGTAAACCAAAAATAGAAAGGTGTGGAGAAACAACATGATATTCTTCCTTTTATCAATTTTCTTAAATTTTCTTTTCTCATTTTCCATTCTTTTAAAAATTTAAATGTCATCTTTACATTTTATGAGTTCGTGTCTTCACTAAGGGGTCCCAAATGTTCCAACTTCTGTCTGGGCTGAAATTAAAACAAGATTTTGGACTCTCTCTTATTTTATTTTCTACTGAGCTTAAAGTAATGTAACACTAGTGAAATTCTTACATTGGTGTGAAACCACAGTAGGATTAAGAAGCAACTTAGACAGGCAAGTTCCCAAAGCTCCAGTCTGCAAAGTCAATAAAACTTACTGGAATAAATCAGAAATATAGTGCCAGTTAATTCAGGTTTCCTCATTCAGCTTCTTAAATAAGCAGAGAAATAACAAGTACCTTGAGTGGAAATACATTTTTGAAAAAGTCCTTGCTGATCCGCTCCCTCTGGAGAGCACCCTATTCTCTGAAGTCAACAGGCTGGCACAGTTGTAGGAAGTCGGTGAGCTTGGCAGAACTGTTGAAAGCTAGCCATGGCCGTGGACTGTATTTTGCTAAGAAACACTGCTGAACAATTGCTTAAAATTTGGGGGTTACAATGTCTCCCAAGAAGTGCTATGGTAGGGAAAACAGCACATAATGAAATATGTGATGAACTTCTTTATTTATAAGACTAATGAACTATTAAGTAGGATGAATAAGCATGGTGTAAGAGGGGAAGAGGCTCTCTGCTGTGCATGGACAAGGCTCACTTTCACCCCTGTATCCCAGGTTCCGCTATGTTTCTCCAAGATAATCAGTTTCCACAAACTTTAACATCTATGCCATGCATTTCTAAAACTATCTGCAGAAATTATTTTTCCACACATGTCATCATATTATACATCTTTTCTATGCCTTACATTTTTCTCCTTAAAATACCTCATAAATTTTTATTTCATAAATATATAATTTCACATTTTAAATTATTGAAATGGTATTATATTATGTGGCTAAATAATACTTAGTATTTAAACTTCTACTGACAAACATTTTAGGTATATGTCCACTTTGATTTATAGCTAATGCTGTAAGGCAGTGGTTCTCAACCTGTGGGTCACGACCCTGGCGGGGGTCGAATGACCAAGACACAGGGATCACCTAAAACCATTCCGAACCATAACTGTAGCAAAATTACAGTTTTGAAGTAGCCCCCAAAATTGTTTTTTGGTTTGGGGGTCACTGCAACATGAGGAACTGCATTGTGGGGTCATGGCATTAGAAAGGTTGAGAACCACGACAAAGGAGGTTCTCTTACACGTCATTTTATGTGTATCATTAAAGAACTATGAAAAGAATCTTGTTGTAAACAATTGTCATTAACTGAAAGTCAGTCACTCTTTAGACTTCATTATATAGAGGGAGACTACCTATTTGGGCCCCCCTCCTGTTCCTCTCTCAGACAGGAGCTTTCTTTCTCTCAATAAATATATTCTGTTCATAACCTACATTTAAAAAGTCATAGAATTGTTTTACCATATCAGTTTGAAAGAGAAGCTGAACATTTACTTTACTGGAGCCCCTATCAGCCCCAATGTTGCCTTATGAATTGTAGTGTTCATCCTAAGGTACTTCATCTTCTGGTTTTTTTTTTTTTTTTTTTTTGGCTAACTCAGGCTGTCTTAAGGGTGGGTCTGGGGACTGAACCTCAGGCCCTTGTGCCTGAATGGGATTGCCAGCTGTCTTAGTTACTATTCTCTCATTGCTGGGACAAATATTTGACATTCAAAATGAGGGAAGGAAATATTTATTTAGCTCCATTACTGTTAGTTTCAGTCTATGTTCAGCTGGCTCCAAGGCAGAGAGGCACATGGCCAAGGGCAACCTTGTAAGGCAGCTAAGAGCAAGAGAGCAGGGAGGAGGAGTAGCAGCTAAAGCAGCTAACTTCTTTTCCTTCCTTACATTGAAATACACATCACCTACCCCAGGGGAGTTACAGCACCCACACCCACAATAATCAATTACAAATTCCAGCAGTCACCCTATGACTGCATGAGGCTTTGGGGTGAGGGGGGACACCATATACAAACCCTAACACTGGTACAAGTCCTTAAACCACTGAGCTAACCTGAAAGTCCCCATACTTCAACTTCTGAAGCACAAATCAACACAGAAGATTTTAAAAAGAGATTTTACTTTATGGTATGTATGTATGTATATATGTATGTATTTGGTACAGGGTCTACAGGGTCTCACTATATAAAATGTACTTGTAGGGATTCTCCTATTTTCAGCCTCCCAAGTGTTGGGATTACAGGCTCATGTCACCATGCCCAGTCTCAACCACCAATTTCACAACACCTTGAGGGCAGGGCCTGATATCCACATGGGACAGCCTAAGCAGGCACTTTAGTCTGCTGGTAGAAAGAGATTTTAAACCAGAGTATAAATTAAGTTACATGAAAGATTTAGAATACTATGGTATTGTGACCTTACATACTTAAACTTTTAAGAAATGATTAGTTTCTTAAAATTGAAACTATACCAGAATTTCCAAGTGTATGGTATATACATATACATATATATATATATATATATATATATATATATATATATATATATGGAGAGAGAGAGAGAGACAGAGAGACAGAGAGAGAGGGAGAGAGAAAGACAGAGAGAGATATAAACAACCACATTCATTGTGCTGGAATATAAAAATATAAAATATGAAAGCTTCCTCCACTGTCCTGGTGGATGGGCTTGGGTTAGAATGATGGAGATGGAGACTCAGAGTCACACATCCTTTTAATTAGCTTCAGTAGTTCAATAGGCTTTTGCCCATAAAGTAAGAACATTTCCTTCTAGGGAGGGTAAAACCCTGTTTGAAAAAAAAAAAATCAAAAGACCTTTTTCATTAACTCTGCATTGTTTGAAAGGACTGACAGGAGAATAGACACATAGACATCTGAGAAGTTATCTCATAACTAGAACAGTAAATTGCAAAGAAAAAAGACAGGAGTCCAGCAAAACATTGTAGGAAATGATATTAATTGGTTTGTGCAGATTTAAGTCCTCTTTCAGGAGATTTTAGAGAATGTTTATATATATATATATATATCACTTTTCTCACTGCTACAACAAAATACACCCAAATTTAAAGAAAAGATTATTTACCTCACTGTTATTAGCGATTTCAGTACAGCATTGGCTGGCTTCAAGTCAGGGTGGTATGGCAGATGGACATCACAGAGAAGAAAACAGGGGTGGGCAGAAGCTAGCAGAGCAACAGAGGGTGACCATAACTCTTTCTATCATTTCTGTCTTATCCAGGTTACTAGGGATGGTGGGTGGCACCCACACCTGTAATCCTAGGGCCTTGATCCCAGCATTGCACCATGAAGTGCTTACAGCACCACACACTCTAGATCCAGCCGGCTCTGAGAAGGCCCAATTTATGACAGCATGAGGCTCTGGGGGGACATCTAGGTATAAGCAGTGACAGAAGAGGACAAAAGCGTGAAGTGACAGATGATGATTATATAAAACTTTTTCTGGTGAATGATCTACGATGACCTGAATTTGTAAAGAAGTTCCAATCTGAAGTATATGTATTAGTTTCATCAAATAGGTTTGTTGACAATACTTTAAACAATTAAATACTTGCTGAGTTACCAGATTCTGTAAAACTTATAAATCATGGGTCGTTTTTAAAAAGCTCTGCTTTTTCCAATTAAAAATATACACAGGAACTGAATAGATATTTTTTTCAACTAAGATCTATACATGGCCAATCAGCACATAAAATATCATTATTTGTCATTAGAAAAATGCAAAACAAATTATAATGGATTACCACACCACAACTACTCCAATGTCTGTCAATAATATTAACGTCTGTGAACAATAAGCATTGACAAGGTTGTAGGAAGAGGAGCCTTCATCTATTGCTGGTGAGAAAGCAAAATGTTGCTGCTCTTTCAGAAAATATTGAAGGTCCTCAAATGATTAAACATAGGTTTTCAATAAAACTCAGCAATTTCCATTACAGAGAAATGAAAATTCATGCTTTCACAAAGACCAGTAGAGGAACACTGACGCAACATTATTCATGCAAGTAAGAACGTAGAAACAAACCAATGTTCATTGATTAATGAATGGATAAATAAAAGATCATATATCCATACAATGAAATATCACTTAGCCATAAGACACTGATAAATGCCCCAGCATGGATGAACACTGGAATTATGCTAAACAAAAGAAGCAAATCACAGAGAAACCCCACAAATTGTATGTTTCATTTGCATAAAAGTCCAGAGCAAAGAAATCTGGAGAGATGGAAGTGTGTCAAGGGTGGCTTAGGGCTGAGAGAGAAAGGATTTGGGGTTTGTCTTAATTTTTTTTTTTTTTTTTTTTTTTTTTTTTTTTGCGGGGGCACCAGTGTTTGAACTCACGATCTTCACTTGCCAGGCAGGCACTTGTGCCATGGAGCTATCTCCCTAGCCCCTGTCTTAGTCTTTTATGCTGTCATTAACTATGATTGGGTAACTTATAACAACCAAGAATCTATTCCTCATGGCTGTGTAGCCTGAGGATAAGATAGAAGCATCACAGGCTCCCTGTCCTGTGACAGTTCAGTCTCAGTTCCAAGATGGCTCTTTCAAAGCTAAATGTTTTGGTGGGGAGAAACACTGCATCTTCACATAGCAGAAGGAAAAAAAACAAACAAACAAAAAAAAGGATAAACTGTCCTTGTCAAACCCTTTAGAAAGTGCATGGAACCCCACTCATATGGGGAAACCCACCTTTCAGAAGTGTTACCTGAACTGACAATAACTGAATTTTGGAGGGGATATTCAAAGCTTAGCAGGAGCAGTTGCTAAGGAACATAGTTGCTTTCTGAAAAAAAAAAATTTTTTTTAAATTTATTTATTGCAAGGTCTACAGGGTGTCACTTCACTGATTGAACTTGTAGTGATCCTTCCTGCTTTTCAGCCTCCCAAGCACTGGGATTACAGATGCATGCCACCATGCCCAGTCTCATTTACTGTCTCAACATGCACCAGAGGCAGGGCCGACACCCTGCATCTGCCTCAGCAGGTGCTTTAAAATGCTGAGCTATCTGGCCAGGCCCTTGGGGTTATGAAAATGTTAAAGCAAATTGACATTGACCATGGTAGTGAACATATCCCATGACAATATTTAAAGGCATTGTATTGTACAATGTAAATGCATGACTTGTGTAGTATGAAAAATATATCTTAAAGCTTTTTTAAAAAAATCTCCCAGCTTCCTAGAAAAACAACAAAAATTTAAACTTGTTACATAATACTGCTTCAGCTCTGTCTTATTTAGATAATCTCTAGTTTCTGGGATAATTAGCAGTTTTGTAATAAGAGAAGGGGAAGTCTCACAGGGAAGGAAATAATCGCAGTGGTCTTGTTAACCTTCCAAATAATCAAGCTCCATTGAACATTCCACAGCTACTGTCAGAAGCAGCTCTGCCAGCACATTCTAAAGAATTTATGAAGAATGAGTTCCCCTGATTTCAGAATTGTAAGAATGAGAAAAGCACAGCTGCTTTCAATGGAAAGAAAATTAGATTGAAAAGAGAAAGGGCAAAGAAATGTTCCTATTGTTTGTGAAAGGCTCTTCTTCTCTAGGTTTCCTTAGTCCAGGGCTATCAGGAAATGAAACTTGGAGCCTCATAGCTCTACAGGGTTGATTTGGTCCTGCACGTACAAGAAGCAGAGAGGTATTCTTTTCATCAAAATCATAAGAAAAATCGAGTGTTTATTGTGCACTCAATCTTCAGGATAATGTAGGATAATTTTTGAGAGAATAAAATAGACTCTTTAGACAATTTATTGTCACTAGAAGGACTTGCCAAATGCTTTTTCCTTTTTTTTTTTTTTTCAGTCCAGTATTTTTAAAGTTAAAGCCTCTGGATTTGCATATATTACAAACAATGAGCTCAATGTCATGCATGTATTCTCTCATTTAACTTCACACCAACACTATGAAGCAAGAATTGTAGTACAGACCTTTAAAAATGCATAAAAAGTAACAAGATAAAATATGAGACACCCATGTCTCATATATGGGGGACAGGTAACAAGCAGGGATCCTACCAGAGTATTTATAAACCCCTGAACTTTAGCAGGTTAAAATTTAAGCTAACAAAAATGGTTAAACATGGTTTTAAGTTTATGAAATATGTAAAAGGACCACCCTATGAATAAATTCAAAATCTAAAGAGCTATGACCTCAATGAAAAGGTAACTAGAAGATCCAATGAATCTGGGAATGATAGCACACACGAGTAGTTGCACAACCCTGAGAAGCTGAGATGGGAATTGCTGAGTCCAGCCTGAGCAATTTACTGACTTTAGCAAGACCCTGTCTCACAATTAAAGATAAACAAGGGTTGAGAATATAATTTAGTGCAAAGGACCCAACATTCAGTCCCCAGTAACACACACACAAACACACACACACACACACACACACACACACACACACACACAAAATGCAAAATAAACAATGAGAAGTGAAAATGAACTCCAAGATTCCACCATGATTCCAGTTGAAAACTGGGAGTCAAAGAAGTCTGCTCTAAGAACTTGTAATGCAATCAGCTTGCACACAGGCAAGAGACTCAAATATATGCATCGTCTGAGAAATCCAAGCTGAGAAGTCAATCTGAAATTGTAGCTAAATTTAAGAAGGCGTAGCAAAAATAAATGCTTTAAAGAGAGATCAACGCACTCTGTGTAGAACTCATGTAATTGCCAGGTAAAACATGAGCTTACAGCTGTTGGCTACAAACTGTAAGCTGCATCACATCACTCTGAACAGATAGACCAGCAATAGATAGTAAAAACTGAAGTAGACCCTTTTTAATTAAGACATGGGCAATTTCAGTTACCAGTTACAGGAAGAAAGAGATTTTTCTTTCTTGCAGTAAGAAGGAAAAGATTCACAATTAAATGGATTTCCAAGCGTTACACACTTAAAATGCTTGAAAAACATAATAAACCTGATCTAATAGAAGGACATAGAACTCTGTACCTGACAAATCAAGAATAAACATTCTTATCTAGAGCACATAGAACGTTTATGAAAATTGACTATGTTCCAGGTCACCATGCAACCTAAGGCCCACACTCATCTAAGAATAAGTATCACACAAGTTGTGTTCCTTAATGATAGTATATAAGCTCAAAAACAACAACAAAAAAAACATTAAAAAAAAATTGAAAGTACTTTCAGCAATCCTGAAACATGACGCTGCTAAGAATATTTTTCTATACGTTTCTTTTGGTTTATGGTAAAATGCGTAATTCCATAACACAAGGCTGGAATTATACAGTAGAAGGCATTTTTCTGCTCAACTTACTTTTAGTTTACATTTTTAAAATGAGGGATTGAACTTCCAATCTCACACTTCTCAGGCAGGTGCTTATGCCACAAGCTCCCTTCCCAGCCCCCTCAACTGTAGATTTAATGCCAAAATATCCTCCAAGATTGTTGTATACTAACATACTCATTGATATTTATAAATGTAACATTATTTATAAAATTATTCCCCAATTTTCTTGTTCATTACTATAAAGCATTAGCAACACTATAAATTCCAAATTTATGGTATTATAAATAATCCTAATTTAGACCTTCTTTCTATGTCTTTTATCTTGCCTTTTTAGTAATGTAGTTTACTCATATTGACACCTGAACACTAAGTCTGCATATTTTAAAATTTAGTAATACTGCCTCAGTGTTCTTGAGAAAAAACTTGTGTAAGGGTATATTTTTCCACATGAGTACTCTTGGCTTTTTCTATCTTTGCTAAATTTATAGTTGGAAACAAAATACCTTATTATCTCTGCATTCACTTATTTAGTATTTAATTGGTGTGAATGTCTTTTCATAACTTTACTGTACATTTTGCATTTTTTTCCAGTTTACAATGTAAATCATAAATAATTTGAATCAATCTAAGATTACATACCTATAAGGTGATCACTTGGAAAATATAAAATCCTTTCGCTATTATTGATATTTTACCACGAGTTCATTTGTACACCTCTTAATAGCTTTCTCCTAACAGGAACCGATGCCTGCTGTGAGCAAGTCTAAGGAGGACATGGTCAAGGCTCGCAGTCTCAGTAGGCGCAGTCTATGGTCAGCAGGAGTCAAGTCTGAAACACGTAGGCAGAGAATAACTGCTGACCTCCTGGTGGCCAGAAAGGAAAGGAAACAGAGAGGGAAGTGGGGAGAGTCCACTCGCCCAAGTCACACATCCAGGGAGCCACTGCGTCACAGTAGGCACATAAGATTGTAGAGCAGACATTTTATATATAAATCATAACTTTTTTCTTCTAGCCCCAGAAAAGCTTATGTCTGTATTATTATGCAAAACCTATCTAGTCTATGTCTAAGGATTGCCAAATTCTTAACAGTTACAGCATTGCTGAGAAGCCCAAGTCTGAAGTCTCCTTCCTGTAAATGTCTAAAAAAAAAAGTTAAATATTTAAAAATCCAGTGATACAGAGGAAACGTTCCCATTCCAAAAGGGAAGAATAGGCGTAGAAAAGCAGTGGAGCCAAGGCAGGGTATGCATTAGGTTCTGCAGCAGCATGTAGAGGAGCTGGAAGCAGGGTACGGGGAACCTCACTGCTATGGCCTTGCTGGTTGCAGCCCTCATGGCTTCTGCTGAGGACTGGCTCCACTCTCTGCTTACTGCATCTCTCTTCAGCACATGTGCCATGGCCTTGACCTCTCCAACTTCCGGGAGTCTTCACTGCACACTCAGTTCCACTCTCACAACTTCAAGCACAGCTCTTCATGGGTTCCTGACAAAAACTGTGATTGTGTTATATATTTTTGCCTGACCTTCCAGGCCCTCTTCTGAAATCTAGGTAGCATCTTCCATGATCCCATAGCTCTTACATTCTTCATGCCTAAAAATTTGCATTGTATGATGGAGGCCACAGTCAGCCACCACCTTGCGTGGTGACCGGGGCCACTTGGACTAAGGCTCTGGCAGCCTCTGAGAGCCTGCATGGCTGAACTCAGATATACAGGCATCATAAAGATTGTCATCTTAAGTGAGAGATTTATGGTTTTACACCCTTAATCCTGCAGTGGATGGGGTCTTCATAATTTCTGAAGGACCATGAAGTAATTTTTATCCTTATTCTTGTACAAAACACTTGGCTTCTTATTGTCAATCTATTTGGCAACCACACTCTACTTTGCCCCAACTGTGCAGGACCTTCCCTTTTAGTAAAGTTGCAAACATTTCACACCATTCAGCTATGCTCTTCACTCAGAATTTTCACTATAGGTTTGGCTAAAAGCAATCAACAGTACGCATGCCACAATCTGAATGTTGAGCTACCTTAAAATTTCCTCCAACACTTTAATTGGCCACTTTTAATCACAGTCTCTCACATAGTCTTAGGATATGAGAAAAATGTAGATAGGTTTTCTAGCAGGGCATAAAACATTATCTCAAGTCCATGAGGTCAATGAAGTCTCTGTAGTCAGCTGAAACCTCCTGGGTCTGCTTCACTGTTTGCATTGCTATCAACGCTCTGAGCGCTCTCTGGTATCACATGTCAAGCACAGCTCAGGACATCCGTTGCCTTCACTGGCCTGTATTTCTGAATGTCCTAAACTCCTCGTGCAAACCACCAAAGTTTCTGAAATGCACAGTCATCCACAGCCTTAGCAACACTTGCCCTCCAACTAACGAATTTTGTCTTCATCACTTTACTTTCACTGAGACAGAATAACTGACACCCAGAACTTAAAAAGCAGAGAAGTTTACTTTGACTCACAGTGTCACTGGGTTCAGTCTATGGTCAGCAGGATCCTGGGCAGAAACAGAAAGGCAGAGAGCATGGCAGGCTAAAGCTGCTCTTGTGGAAGCCAAGAAGTAGAAAAGGATGAAAGAGCCAGGAGCGAGGACACACCTTTCCAAATCATGCCTCCAGGGTCCTTCCCCTTTTACCAGACCTCACTGCTGAACTTCAAAAGACATTTTAGATCTAAGCCATAACATACTTGAAAGTAATGACTTGAGGCCGTGGATGCTATGGTAATTAACCTAGCCAGTTTTATTGACTTTTGCCATGCGCTATCCACAGAACTAAGGATTTTCCAAATCTGGTTTATTCTTTCATTCATTTCTTTATTCAACAGTTACTATGTCACAGGGATAACAATAATAACAATATTATTATTATTATTATTATTATTATTATTATTATTATTATTATTGCATTTGGTACAGGGTCTATAGGGTCTCACTACTAGATCGGACTCAGTAATTTTCCTGTTTTCAGCCACCCAAGCTCTGCGATTACAGGCTGGTTCCACCACACCCAATCTCAATGGTTGTATCAGTGTGCCCTGGGGGAGTGGGTCAGCATGGCACACCAGGAATCAAACACCCAGCTCCTGTGCTCTGCCTAAGCAGGTGCTTTAGTCCACTGAGCTATCTGCCCAGGCTTGGGATAAGTATTTATGAAGTGATGAAACAAATTTCTTAGTGGATAACATTAACTATTATACAATTTCAAGACATAAAGTGAAATAAAAAGAAGTATGTGCTACAGAATTACATTAGAGTGCATTCGGATGTAGTAATTGCAGAAGGTACTCTGAGGCAAAAGCTTTGGTCCTGGGCTCTAATGTAAAAGCAGGAGCCAAAAGTCTGAGGAGAGGAAGGGATTTCTTGCAGAGCAAAGAAAATATGTAATGACCTCACTCATGAAAATAAGGAACTAACCGAAAGGCTCTGGGGTTATCATGAAGCAAGCAAGTGGGAAGCAATATGAAACACATTGCAGTCAGAGGCCATCAGAGCACAGTAGCACACAAGTAAAGGCAGGAGAATGCTATGCTTCCTGTGCTCTGAGAAGTGTGACTTTGGAGCGAGGACTATGGAGGTATTTTTGACCTTCTGCCAAGAATCTAAATCTTAAAGCTAATTGAGCAACAAATTTCTAATATTGTGCAGAAGTTATGAGTTAAATAATAGTCTTTGAAGGTTACAATTGCTATATCTTTTGTAGATTCAAGATGGCTAAAAATATGATAAATTTCAAAAAATGCATTTAATAACTTGCACCAATCTTGTGTTCCTATAAATGCTGAGGACAAGACTTTAGTAGGATGTTAAAAATCAGTGCTCTTTTTCTGATCATATCTACTCAAAATCTATTCCTTGAACTCACTCATAGTGTTCTGACATTTCATTAAACATGCAGTTCAACAGTGTATTTCATGTGTGATTTGGATTTGCTGAGACATTTATAGGAATTCTCCCACTTACTAACATATATATCTACAGTCTGACAGCCTGCTTTACACCCTAGTCATTTTCATTACAGTATCTTCTTGCTTCATCTGCTTTTGCATGTTTTTAGAATAACAGTAAATCAGACCTCTCTCGCAGTGCTCTACTTCTATTTAATCCTCACAAAATTGTAATACCTCGGTCCAGCAAGAGTTACTATCTCCATTTTATAGATGAAGAAGCACAAGCTGACGTCAATGAGAATCCGATTTCTGACCTACAAAATGAAAGCAATAACGCTAAGCTTGCCAACCTTTTGTACCTATTCAAATAAAACAAAATAATCAAGTGCCAGGTGAGAGAGTGCCTGGAAAATTAGAAAATGTCACAAAAGGGAAGCTATTGTTATATTAACATAACATAGGAAGCACCTGTACAATATACATTATAATACATTTTTATAAAAAGTGTGTAGTGATCCATATCTATTTTCATCTCATTCGTGTTCCCTGTCTTGTGGGAAAAGACTTGTCAATTTGGAGTGACTCTCGTTGCTTCAGCTGAAAAATATCCCTTTTGTAAGTTAACTCAACCCATCCCTGCCACAGTTACTTAATGTGAATTTTAAATTCCACGTTAGGGTCATCTGAGTTTGGGATTCCGTAAACGATGTGCAGTGTGCGGTGGAGCCATCATGGTGTCATGGCAGGGCTCTGTGCTTCTTTTCTGGGTCCCATTTTCCCTCAGCCAAAGGAGACACATTCTGCCACTGTCCCTGTTGGTCTCCATCCTCTCTGTGTCTGCTTATGAAGTTCTACATCTGCCGATGTCACGCTAGCACCTTCTCCCAGTGTGACCAAGGCCTGGCCTCCACCCCATTTTCCCCAGCTCCGCCTCACTTCTTTCTCTTTCCACATTATTCAGTGACAGCCATGGCTCTCGTGCAGGCCACAACACCTCCTAGCTGCAGCTGCTGACAGGAGTTTCTTCCTCCCTGCAGAACAGAGGTCCCCTTTCAGCCCTGTCGTCTCTCAACCTGCAGTGTCCCTGGGGACACAGAGGAAGTTCTGGGTCTCTCCAGTGCCACCAACTGGTGCCTGGGGCTGATGGAAAAAGCAGGAGCCACCTTCTCTGCCTCTGAGCTTCCACCAATCCTGCACTTACAGGGGCAGTTCCTTGCCAGCAGAAGGGTCCAGCTTGTGTCCCAAACTCAGGTCGATACATGTGATCCTGCTGCCACTTTTGGCTCCACCACTAGCCTGTCCTATAGTCCATGCCTACTCCTCATTCTGAGCTATAGTCAGAAGACGGGAGAACAGAAAACCCCTGCTGCCCCCCCACCCCCATCTTCCCACTCTCAACCCTTATTCCCCTTTCTGAAGCTGCCATGAGTTTCTTTATATGACATTTTCTCCTTTTCACTTTAGGAAGCCCATAGCAACACAGGGAAATATCTCACAGCATCATGCCCACTCCAGGCTTATACAGGTCCCCTTCACACAATGGGATAAGAGCACGGGCTACCAGCTCTACAGTAGTACATCTCTGAATCAATAGTACATGGTCTCATGCTTTGTCCACAATTGACCCTCGTTGGAAGTTTGCTGAGTGAATATATAATTGAATGTTCTTAATTTATAAGTGAAGAAATGAAGTACAAGTGCAACATTTTACCGAAATTTAAGCACTCAGAACCTTAACTAGGTCAAGCAACTTTTCAATACAATGTATTGCATTTTAGCTAGTCTTCTTCCTAGGACTGTAATACAGAGCTGATAATGGAAGATCCAAATACTAACAAGGTGGAAAGAATAAGAAATTTAAACATCCATCAACAAAGAATCAAGTTTCATACAATAAATCAAAATACAAGTGCTTACAAAAAAGCATCATTATTTTTCTTTTGCCATACAACACAAAACTAACTGAAGTTTAAGAGCTCTACATAGTGATTGTACAAAATGAGATATGACCAGTCATTTGTGGTTAAGGGCACAGGCTGCAGTAAGAAAGGTCACACACATTGTCTCCTACAGAAAGAAATAAAATTAAGTATTAGTGAACACTTCAGTAAAGTTTTAACAGAAATTAAAAGTCTGTTCTCCTCCAAGTGACAGTCTCCCATTTTTCAGATTAAAAATTGCTTCCTTAATAAAAGTAGCAGTTAATATAGCTGGTTCTTTTTCCTCTCTCAAGATGGACTCAATTCAGAAGTCCTATGGGAAAATGTCCAACTGCCACACAGGGTAGTGACAGATAAGTTTCTGAATTGCAAATGGATTCAAGCATAACATGGATCCTGAGCAGCAGGGTACCTATCACAGAGGTCTCATCCTGCAGTGTTAGAAACCTGTCACCAAGATTGGTTCCCCGAGAATAATGACAGCTGTAGATAGTGACATGGTGCGTGCGTGCGTGCGTGCGTGTGCGTGTGTGTGTGTGTGTGTGTGTGTGTGTGTGTGTCCTGTGGAGGGGGGTAGAACACTTGTAAAATTCTTAGAAACTGACCATGCATCAGTGAATAGGCCTTTATGTTGGATATTTATGGGGAATTCAGTTTGTTTTCTGATTCTGTTTCAACTTTTAAGGAGCACCGTTAATGTGATTAATTAGCAAGAATTTATTGACTTGAAAAATCTCGACAGCCAAATATATATGATTTTCTTAAATGTATTTTTTCAGGTGAAACTATAAACTGGAGGCCTAATTAAGACCTGCTGTTTCCTGAAGTTTTGTGTGCACAGTGCTGGGAAGCAAAGTCACGCGGGGCTTTGCTGAGGGGTATATGTAGCCGTCAGAGAAAATCCCAGCGTTCTGGCCACTCCTTTCCAACATAGACCTTACTTAAGAACCTCAGAGAATTTATGTCCATGGCAAACATGAAAGCTCGCTATGGAGCCAGACGAGGGAACACCTAAAGCACCATGAACGTCATGCATTCAGACTCTAGCAGCTCCCAGCCAATATTCCCCAGTTGAAGCTTCAACACTAGGATGGATCATGCAACGTTAGTCTTTGGACATTTTCTTACACGTACCCTTCTCACTACTTTGCTGAAGACAAAAGTCTCCCATATGGCAAGAACAGCTGGGAAGAAACAGAAGAATGATACTAAAATATTCAGTGTAAGAAAATTAACCTGGGATGAGTTTTTAGAAAACTTAAGTGATTTCTGACAAGTGCCCATTTTTATCTGTTTTCAATAGAAGATTCTCTTTAGTTTCCCTTATATTTCCTGCTTATTGAAGAGCTATATTGGTTTAACCTATAAGAATTTTAAAAATCGATGCACCTAGAAACAGTTTTTGTTTTATTAGTCTATTAACATCTTTATTTGGCTTAGCCCCAAATGTTACAATCTGATGGTGGTAAACTTCTGAAGTCAAAATTGCTTCAGATTAACAATACTCACTCAAGGGAAGCTTTTTTTTTTTTTTGTTCTAATGTTTCTGTAAAAATATGAACTTATATGTTGCGAACAGAAGCATCCCATTCTCAGGGTCGTCATTCAGCTAGACTTCCTGAACTGTAGTTTTTTGCCAACTTTATTAAATTATAAGGAGTGGGGAAAAATCACTGATTTTTTTTTTAAATTATGTTTCCTAAAAATTAAGGAAGGATGAACATGTTCATTTTGGAAATGTCAACAAGAAACAAGCTCGTGCCTCGTGGCTGATGCACTGCATTGGGTCCGAAGGGATCTCTTCACAGCATATGTCCCTGTTTATAGCTTTGTAGCCTAAGCGCCACAGACCCAAAGCACTTTCTTGCAGAAAACACCCAGCAAAAGCCCTCCTCTTCCACTCCACAGATGGAGCCTCGGTTTGCTCCTTTCCAAAGGTGGAAGGGAATGGAACTTCCTCTTTCCTTGCATAAACTGGGCATCATGCTGGTTCAAGAGCTCACTGCCACAGGAATGCCTTGTCGTTTCCCAGGGACATCGCTTGCCTCTCCATGATGACGTGGCACATGCCTGGTCTGCTCCTGCGATGAAGGCCCAGATGCTCTGGTTCCACCTGGCTGTACTGTGCAGCCCCATCTACGCTGTATGTCCCAGTGCTAGCAGGGCCCTTCCTCCAGAGCCCAAAGCCCCAGGCCACAAAAGGGCAGAACAGCCATATCAGCGCTGCTCCTGGCACCAAGGAAAATTATTTGCCCCAAGAGGCAAACACAGCCCAGGCAGTGTCCCGGGCATCAATTCTCTCTTCTCTGCTCTAAAAGGCCCTATTGTAGATACACAAATCATTCAGAGATGGCATGCACAATGTCTCATCACTTAATAGCGACCCAATGCCCACTGGATATGTCCCCAATCTAGACGCTGGCTGTGTCCTCATCACTTGAGAACAGCAGGGCAGAATATGATCTGGATTTATATTCACCAATTGTCCTAACCCATGACACCGTGGCAAACGCACATCCTGTGAGCAAGCAGACAATTACAGCCATTGTGGTGATGAGAATATTTTTCTCTCTCTGTAGCAAGGTAGGGGGTGAAACAGGAGCACACTGCGATCCTGCTGCTTTGATGAACCAGCTGTGTGGCCTTAGGAAGCTCATGAATCCTTCCAAACTCTCTCTCCTTGTTTGCAGACTGATAATGATAATATCCAGAGGATCATGATAGCGAAGAACACTTTCGTGTCCAGAAGCAGCAAGACTGTGTGCAACACATAGTAGGTACTCAAGAACAGCTCCCTTCCCCACCTCTAGACCTCTCAATGCTGTCAAGCTGTGCCATGTACTGTGTCTTATTGGCTCCTTACTCCAATCCTGATTTATACATATTTTAATTTTACAAAGTATTAGGCCAATTTTTGGTCTTTCGAATACTTTTCGTTTCATTTTCAGAAATTTGATTGAAAAGATTCACTTGTTTTCTCCATTTACCTTAACTTTGCTCCTTGGCAGGTTTTGTGAAATACCTGAAGCTATAAAAAAAAAAAGGGTTAATTCTATTCCAGTGTTCCAGATGTCTTCAGCACCTTGACTTTGGTAATATAGTAAGAACAGTAAGTCTTTTTAATGAAAGTGAAAGGTATGCATTGTGCTGAAATCTGGAACTTTTTCCCCCTGAAGAAACCCTGCCACTGGGACTACATCCCGCCATCTTAGACAGGGTGAGATATGTTTTTGCTCCGGCGAACCCTTTTTCAGCACATTTCCAAGCCACTGCAGTTGGTATCCAAGCAGTTAAAACTACATCAGCAGTAATAGCTATGAGCTCATCTTGCATAAAGACATTTTTAGTTAAACACCACAATCTTGGGGGGGGGGCAGGTTAGCATGCTTAACCAGGCTGGCTTGGAATAGCTCACAATATGACGCATACCACAGGAAATAGAGTGGTATGAGGCACCTACAAAATATTTTTCAAACAAGTCATTGACGCTGTAAGCCCCATGCCTCAGCTTTAGGAAGTCACTCATTAAGAATCAACACCAGCCGTGCCAAGCTAAGCTTTTGCTCTTGGTGATTTTCCAATTGAATATTCAGGGCCCTGTCTCAGTCTTGTTTTCAGGGAAGTACATGCCTGGAATGTTAGCAAGCTATTTGCTGGAAAAAATGCCCACAACAGGCCCAATGTTGATCACATTAATGCGTTTGAGTGGGTATAGAGTGCAAATGATTGAAAATGCTTCCAGATCCCCGTTACCGGGGACAAAGCAGGCTCTGTTCTCTGATCTGATGGTCATTTTTTTTCCAGCGGAGGATGTGGCGCAGGAAGAGGGAAGAGAGCCAATCTCTGTCTAATGGTTCCAAATAGGGCCTGGGCCTAGCTCTTTGGATGCTGGTGAGTGGGAAATGAAACACAGATGGCTCAGATGGGTAAGGAGAGGGGGATTACAGGTCAGGCCAAAGAGTTGGAATAAATTAAGTGCTTAGGAGGTACAGAATGGCACATTGTTTAAGTGAATGGACAGGGAAAAATCCTTCCAGCATTGTTGAGTCCAGTGAGTGAGCTCCGCATTCTCCTTCCCAGATCAGGGCAGACCACAGAGCCCGTCATGCTGAGGGCATGTGTGAGCAATGGACAAAACGTGGCCTGTGGATGCCTGGAACGTTCTCCTCTGCTCCAAGGAAGCCCATTCGGTTTTACTACAGAGGAGATGTAATTTATTGGGAGAAATGCCTGGGTTCATGCTTCTGATCAGAGAATCAGATTTTGGGATTCCCAGGGGATCTCTGAGGAGAAGGTGAGTAGCCACACATTACTACACCAGGGACATAAGGTGACAAAAGAAATTTTCGTTGTGCTTGAAATATTGAACCAATTTCCCCCTTTTTAGCCTTTTAGACCTTTGCTCACAAATCAAAGGGTCACTTAAGAAAGTTCCGCGGTAGCCTGCAGTGCCTGGCAATAGCAACAACACAAACTGTGAGACTTAATACGTTTGTTCCTGGCTTTAGTGTCTTCATCAACAGGAAAAGATGGTGAAAACTATCCTTGTGAACAAAGTAGAGAATTATCAAAACAATTCAATGACTGAAAACACAACACTGATACTTGTTATAGATCTGTCTACTTTGTGCTCCAGACGTGTGAGAGAAATCATGGAATCTCTAAGTGCATGGAAGCCCGATTGTAATCAAAGGACAGGGTGGGTAAGTTGTGTTTTCTTGAAGACTCAAAACCAACAAAATATTAAGGGCAGAAAGTGTCACCTAAGAAAGACAGCTTAAGTTTCAGGTGCCAACAAAATTAGAAAGTTCTAAAGCTTAAAAATTAATGGTTTATTTTTCAGTATGACTGAAATTATTTTCACAAGCTTATTTTCATACCAGCCATGTTTCCATTTTATGGACCTGACCTTTACCAGAATATCCCACAGGCAAAGCTGGAGACAGTGCTTGTCTGTCGTCATGGGGCTCCTCTTGCTCCCAGGATTAAGAGCCCCGCTGCTTACTGGTCACTGAACTGCTGCTCCAGAGGCTGCAGAGAGATCATGCCAAGCAATCAGGGTTAAAAAAAATCTCTCGGACTGTCTTTATGAGGTGGGTGATTTTCACTGGTAATATTTTTGTAAGCCGCTTCACTGTGTAATGTTATTACATGTATGTGCCATCTTTTTCTCCACTGTTTAAGACCATATCAAAATGAATAGTTATTTTAAATTTAAATTTTCTATCATCTTGCTCTGAAATTTTTGTCATTTGTCGTGTTTTTTTAAATTGTATTCTCTTTCAAATTAAACAAAATGAATAGTTATATATGTATAATTTCAATATCTTGCTTTTTCCTTCCAATCTTTTCAGCTCCAAAACTCTACTCTACTGTGTCCTGAACACTGCAAAGGACCCTCAAGGATAAGTGAAGTCATAAAGCAACTTTGCAAAGTGATCAAGGTACAAATAGCAGTGTTAAGAGATAAAAGCGCCTCAAGAGGTTTCTCCAGCTGAACAAGAGCATGGAAAGAAGGATGTAAACTAATTACCAAAGTGAGTATAGGCATTTCCTGTTTCTTTTCCAATAAAGCAGATTATTAATATTCTCAGTCTCCTTTTCTCTCACGTTAAAAAGAATGACAGTGGCAAATGTGGTGGAGAGAATCTGAGGACAAAAGTTACTTTGGTACTGTTTTATTGATTATGTGTTACACCCTAACCCTAGGGACACTTCTACTCAGAAGAAATATAAATAACAACACAGTGATACTAGGGAATGAAGCCTTCATCTGCAGTACACTTGCAGGGGTTTATCAGAAAGAGATAATGGGCTAAAGGGTTACCCTACAGCTCTCCCTTGGCTCATCTGAAGCTACGCTAAAGATAATAAAGGGAGGTGAGTAGTAGGGCAGCCTGTTGGTACTTTCAAGGGTATGTAGGCCATCTGGCTTCCTGCCAATTATTAGTAATGATGGGAAACATGGTTGAGATAGAAAGACAATGAAACCTCTAAGTAAAGGACATATGCCCAGTGCAGGATGAACAGCTGCCGTGATAGACATCCTCAAGTAGGCAAGGAAGGGCAGCGGTCATGAGGCTTTGCTCGCTACTAGCCCATGGCGTCTATGTGCAGCCATGTCTGCTTGGCCGCTCTTTCGTTTTTTTTTTTTTTTTTTTTTTTTTTTTTTTTTTTTTTTTTTTTTTTTTTTTTTTTTTTTTTTTTTTTTTTTTTTTTTTTTTTTTTTTTTTTTTTTTTTTTTTTTTTTTTTTTTTTTTTTTTTGTTTGTTTGTTTGTTTGTTTTTTGTCTTTTTGAGACAGGGTTTCACTATGCAGTTGAGGCTGGCCTTGAACTCACTTTTGTAGCCCAGGCTGGTCTCGAACTCTCACCGATCCTCCTGCCTCAGCCTCCCGAGTGCTGGGATTACAGGCATGCGCCACCACTCTTTCAACGTGCATCTTTTGAAGGATGTGGCTCTTGACTTTACCAGGTTGGAGGAGCCACCAGCAAAGCATAGCATCCTTGCACAACCGAGTGCCACCTGCATCTGTGCAGTCCCTATGCTGGCACAGTAACTAGTGTGGCACAGCAGACAACAAGCAGGAAAAAAATCTCTGAAAGAGAGTTTTATATTTTATGTGCTCCAAACCCCACAAAACCTGAATCCACTCCTGGGATTGCCATTTATGAGGTGGAACTATAGAGGGAGTTTTTGGAGAGAGGAGAAAAGCACATACTTGGTTTCTTGATATGTCTGGCTTGGGGCCTTCTTGCATTCATTCTGGCAGACCTTGCCGTCACAGAACTGGGAGCCAGTGCTTCTGATTACCAGTGTGCTGGGATTGTCCCGTAGTACATGGCTTACACTTAACAAAGGTCAAACACGGAAACGTTGTACCTACCTAGGTGATCTCCGTGGAGTAACTTGCCCATCTCCAGATCTTCCTTATTGCATTTCGGATGTGCATGTGTGTTTGGGTTTCTTGTTTTTCAAATTTGTTGTTTTATTTTGTTTTGTGTATTGGCCAGGTTTTACTTAGAGGAACAGCACAGATATAAGTAATGGATATTAACGCAAAACATACCATCTATAAGGAATTATAAGATTGGCTTACAATAGTCAGCCACAGAGTCAGATGAGGAAGCATGCAGAGGGCGTCTGCATGCTCTGGACTGAAGAATTCAATCCCAAGGTCTGGACTTCACTGCAGCACTCAGTGTAAGTCTCTATCCGTCGGCTGATGGGTATAAGATGGAAGACTGAAGTGTCTGTAATGGACACTGAAGAGTCTGCGATGGATGGCTGGATGGTGAAAGATCCAAGCTGGAGGCTGAAGAGTCTGCACTGCAAGCCAGATGATGAAGTCCAGGCTGAATGTGAAGACTGAAGATTCTCTGACGAAGTGAAATCTTGACTCCTTCCTCAGTCCTTTAAAAAGTCTCTTTGTGCTCAGTCATTCTGATGTGGGCCCATTGTGGCCTAGGGTGGAACCAATCATACCCCAGGATGGGCCCTTGATCCCGCTCTAGGGAGGAGCCAATCATATTCTAGGTAGGCCCTGGTCACGCTCCAGGAAGGAACCAACTGTACCCCAGGGCGGGGCTCCCACCAACAGGGAACCAGGCCGCTGAGTCATTCAGCCAAGTTGACACAATGTATCAACCACTACATTTTGCATTGCTGGATACTGAGCCCAGGACCTTTTTTTTTTTTTTTTTTTTTTTTTTTTTTACCGTACCGGGGTTCAAGCTCACAACCTTGCACTTGCCAGGGAGGCACTTGGGCCATGGAGCTATTTCCCCAACCCCGAGCCCAGGACCTTTGAACTGAGATACAACCACAACATTTTTTTTCTTTTGGACAGGGTCTCCTGTAGTTGCTCAGTTCCCCAACTTTGTTTGTTTTTAAAAACAAATGCAGCAAGAAACATTAGGACTTAAGCCCACACTAAAGGAATTTTCATCTCTGTCAATAATTTTAGAACTGGACAAGGAAGTACTATTAACTGCTTTTCTGCAAAGGATGTATTTGAGGCAGCAGTCAGACTTCTGCTCCTCTTTCATGCTTCCTCTTCGATTATATAATATATGTATATATGTGTATATATATGTATACATATATTATATAATATATACATATATTATATAATATATATACATATATTATATAATATGAAGGCGGGTGTTCCTGAAACAGCTGGCTAAGTTAGGATGTCATTTGGCGGTAGGACACAGCAAAGAAGCCATGTGGTAAAGCGGCCATCACATTGCAACAGAGATGTTCGGCAGGCTTAGGATCCTTCCACGCTCCACATGGTGACACTCTCCACTGTCTCACTGGAAAGAAGGGTGCATTGCTCTCCATCCAGGGGAAACCCTGACATTTCTCTTCCTTGGTAATAAGTGCAAGGAGAAAACCATCGTCCTGAAGATAAAAACGTGTGCACACGAGACACATAGATATTAGATTTAAATGAAAGGTGTCTGCGACGCTGTCAGCCAGTGGGTCGTAGACCATTTTACCTCCGTACAGTTGTTTATAGTGCTCGGGCATTTGGTGTGTGCTCAATTAAAATCCTACTCTGGTGGGAAAAGCCAGATTCGAAATGGTGACTTTATTGATTCAATAAAATTTAAGAAATTCTGCTTATGGAAAAACTCATTAACCAAAACTAATAAATAAGAGTTTACCCTGCAGTCTGGTTCCTCTTTATTTGACAGAATTAAAAATCACTCTGGAACAACTTAGTTCATTTTTCACTTGTTAATTGAGCTTACTAGTTTAGTGTAAGTCCCTTTCTGTCCTGGGCTTGTGAACTCTTCATTCTTTCCCGTAGCGTTTGCATTCTCTCACTCTTAACTTCACAAAGCACATATTTATGAAGAAGTTTAACAGAAATAAGAAGTGTTGAAGGGGAGAGAAATAAGATTTTACTTGGGCTGATGCAGGAACTTAAAGCCGGGCCTGGCCTTTGGGGACAGGTGTCAAGTTGCAAGGCTGGTAGGAGGCATAGCCTGAGGTGCAGTGGCCTTGTGAGGGACAGCTTTATTACTGACTACTTGTCCCAGCAGATTGCCACTTCTGTTCAGCATTTGCAGAGATTACATGGACTCCTAATTGCGCGTGAACTGGACAAGTCATTGTAGCCAACTTCACTCACTGGTACGAAGATTATTCTTTTACAAGACTCTTGTGATACACATATTTGTTTCTTTCTTCTTAGTGCAACTCTGACTGTGTCAGCCCTAGAAGTAGAGTAACACAGTGGTAAACAGGAAAGGCAGAGTGAGGGGCAGCAGGCAGGGAGAGACTGGCCAAAGGATATAGAATTACCATTAGGAAGACTAGATTCAAGAGCTCAACATACTGTACAGCAGGGGGACTGCAGTTAGGGACAGTACAATGAACTGTTGAAAAGCAAAAAAGAGTGGATGTAAAAATACTCTCATCACAAAAACGATAACCACACGAGGTAGTGCTCTTGTTAACTAGCCAGATGCTACAATAAATATAGACTGAAATACACGACATACAAAAAATGCGGGTTGTTTGCCAAAACTTTTAACAATTAAGAAATAGCTTTGTCTGGATACGAAAGTGCTGTGACCTTTGGAAGAGAGCATGAAGAGCAGGGAACAAGAAACGCAAGTGCTGTGCCATTTGCCCCTCAGCAGCTAAATAGATGCTCCACGCTTTCCAGTTACAGCCCTATGCTTTATAGCATAATCATGTGGAGTCCTCTGTTCAACCACTGCCCACTACCCAGTAAGCAAGCACTTAACTCTTCCTGCTTCGCAAAGGCTAGTGGTCAAGGTGTGAGGGAGCCTGAGTTTCAAAACCCTTGAAATAACTCATGTGGTTTATCTTCCATAACTCAGGCTATTTTGTTGTTGCTGTTGCTGTGATATTCAATGTATTATCTGTTGGAAAGAGTAAGCGGAAAAGAGGATTTTTTTAGACAGGCAGGAACATTCAAATTAGGTCAAATATATGTGAATAAAGTAAATAGTTGTCTTTGGATATAAATTGAGTCAGTAAGACAATGCAATATTGTTTACTCATGTGCTTTCTGCACTGGTTGTAGTATTACATTTTGTTTATATTTTTAAAAATTGTGATAATGTCCACCTAACATACATTTCCTTGTTAATTGTGCTTAACTTCATAGCTTAACAATACAACCTATTTATACTGTTATACAACTATCACTATCATCCCTCTTCAGATTACTTTCTTCTTGCAAAAAGAAAACTCAGTGCCTACTAAATTCTAACTCCCCACTAGCAATGACCTACCTAGCCCCTGGAAACCACCATTTTATTCTGTACCTCTGTAAATTTAACCATTCTGGGTATCTCATTTGAGTGAAATTGTAGTCATCTGTCTTCTGTGGCTGATTTACTTCACCAAAGAATAATGTTCTTTAGATTTATCCATGTCTCAAAACACAACAGAATTCTAAAGCTAATATCGTATATGCATGCACATTTTGTTTCCCCTTTATTTGTCAGGTACTTGAGTTCCTTCTAGCCTTTGTCTATTATGAATGTTGCTATGAACTTGAGTATAGAGATATCTTTTTACATCTCTTCTCTCAATTCTTTGGACCAGATACCTAGAAGTTGCATTTCTGGACCATATAATAGTGCTATACTTAGTGTTTTTGAAGCAATTTTCATACTATACCATTTTACATTCCTGTGTACATTGCCAACTATTTGTATTTCTTCACATCCTCATTAATACTTGCCTTTTTCTGACTTGGCTTTTGTTTTGATTTTTGTTAATTAAATAGGTATCCTAATTTAAGTGATGTGCTGTTCTATGAGTTTTTTAAATGTATTAAGTATGGGGTCTACAGTATCTCATTACACAGATCAGAGTCATAGTGATCCTCCTGTTTGCAGCCTCATAAACACTGGGATTACAGGCACACACCACCATGCCCAGTCTCAATTACTGTCTCAGCACACCATGGGGGGCAGCATGGCAAGCTGGGTATCAAAACCCCATCCCTGTATCTTCTTAAGCAAGTGCTTTAGTCTGCTGAGTTATCTGGTCAGCACTTCCTTATTATGGTTCTTATATGCTCAGAGATATTATATGTCTTTTCATGTGCTCTTTAGCTATTTGTATGTCATCTTAAGAGCAAACTTTCTGATTAATTTTTAATAAAGTTAGTGTTATCATTATTTAATTATAGGAATTCTTTATACATATTGGATTACTCCTTTTTTACTGTACAACTTCAAAATATTTTGTTTTATTCTGTGGACTATTGGATGTGTACACTATATACTTTTGTATACAATGTTGTTTCTATATTTTGATGCACAGAAGTTTTAATTTTGATGTTGCTAGATATTTTTAGCTTTGCTTGTTGTTTTGATGTCATATTCAACCAACCATTATCAAAGCCAACACCATTAAAGTTGTTTGATTTTTAATAAATGTTCTTACAGTCCCTAAGCACAAAAAAGAAATAGTTTTTAAGGGAAAGACAAATAGAATCAAGAAACTCTAGTACTGTTATTCCAAGAAGACCTTGTATAGAATACTAGGATTCTTATTCTTAGTATAAGACTAGGAGTTTTGAAGTTCATCATCTATTCATAGAGAAGTCATTGAAAGGTTTTGAGAATGAAAGCAGCTGGTGGAAATCTGGAAATTGTATACAGAGCTACTGAATGTTTCAGGAAGAAAAGAACAGAATCGAAGATAGCATTGAGAGTGACAGTTACCATGAAAATGTAAACAGCATGTTATAAGGATATCCATGAACATACTCACAGGATCTCTGAGAATGCAGAATACATCATGAGTCAGTTAAGTTATACAGCAACGAATTTAGAATAAAAATAAACAGAAATGACTATAACCTGGTATAGGTTAAAAATACAGTGTTTCACCACACTTCACAATGGTGTTGATGAATGATATGGGTTGAACTCACCCTGTTCCAACTGGCAGACAATTGTATTGTGACAATGTCATCTGTGAAAAATAAAATAAATATTTATTTTAACAGCTTATAATGAAACAAATTTTATTTTACTTCTCTGTAGAAGTTAATTATTATGCCCATATAGTTAGTACTCCTTAGTTGGTCTGCCTTAGCAGTGATAGAACTTCTAGGTTCATTGCCTCTATTTCAAGTTATTTTCAGTGAAAATGCCATGTAAGTATTCACTGGTAATAATTAACTGAACTTTGGAATACTGGTAAAAGAATAGCTGACAGAGGATCATGTTGGAACAAATTTTTATCACCATATTCCTTCTCTTTGATAAATTCAATGAGGATGGATTTGTTAATATGAAAAAAATTTTGAAATTGGCTGGTTTAACAGTTTCTATCCCACTAAAGAAAAGCTTTTAAGTCTGATGAAATTGAAGCAATCTAAATGCAACTATTGGCTTTCACCAATTTCTATAGGCTTTGATGATAGATCTTTCTGCCTGGTCTATTTCCTTTTGATTTAGTTGAAAAAAGGATGCCAAGAGAGGCTAGGACCAAGCTCCTTCAAGGAAGAGCAGCTGATACAGCTGTGGCTTGTTAAGGCCACAGAACAAGGAAAACTCCAGCGTGCTTCCTGTTTTAGCACATTCTTAAGTTAACATCATATTACTTAGAACAGTGTTACCCAAACTGATGCAGAAATCTGGCACGTTCTGAAGGCCAAATGAATTGGAAAAAATGATGATCTCCAGTGTTGCAAAAAAGTGTTGACATGAAAATCATTATCAATGGGATATTTCTTCCCATTTAGCAATTTGAAATGTGTTTGCTTTTCAGTTGTTTGCTTATCTAAGGTGGATGGTGAGAGTACTTGAATTCTCCAGAGCAGCACACTTTCTGGTCTCACGTGTCCAGGTAGGCCTGCATATTCAACCCAAGCTCAGAGGCTTGGGGAGCACTGCAGAAGGCCTCCAGCTGATACAGGACCTCAACTCTGACTCTCACTGCTTTCCATTAAGGAAATGAGAAGCAACTCACATTTTACAAGGTGTTAAATAAGCTTGGCTGAGCAGCTCTACTGAAAAATCAAACATGCCCAAACACTTCATGTTTATAAAAACAAACTCCATTAACATGCCTGGCTTCCCTTTTCATAAAATTGCAGATGATTTACTGCATATCTTAGCACTGTCCAAGTTTCCTGTAAAATGTGTGTTCTACATTATGTATGGCACATTTCAGACAATCAATGCACAATTGTTGATCAGAATTGACTTGTTTTCCATGAAAATGATAGTAGAGGATTTAACAGAATTTGTGACAACCCCAGTGGCATAAAATAAAGTATTTATACAACTTATTACAACTAATAGGTGCTCTTGAAAGCAAGTTGAACTTTTTCCTCACACCACACTGGTCATCCTTCCAAAGTCATACTTAAAGTGAACAAGGCCAATTTCCCTAACAACTGGTGGCCTTCAGTTAGGCCTTCTTACAGGAAGTCTCTCTCTGCAGGATGCTTCTGCTTCTTCCATCCCTCATCTCCCTGATTTATGAAATCATTTAAATTAATCTAATCCTGGAGTTTCCTAAATTTCATATTTCCAGGATATTCTTCACTGTCTTTTGTTTTCTACTTAAAAAGATACTTGGTAGTGAAGAGAGATAGAGAACATAACTATCATCTGTATATTTCTCCATTGAAATAAAATACATGGAATTAAAGGATGGTCTATGCATCCCTGACTGTGTTATCTGCTCTTCTCTTGAGAAGCAACCACCTATTCCTATTTATCTAACTCTTAAGTCACATTTGCTCACCAGTTTATGTCCTCACAACAAGAAAGCACTAAAATGCACTTATAACAGAAATTAGTTTAATTTTTTCATGACATAGACTTAGTGGGATTGTGACATTTGACATCTTCCTCAGAAATTCCTGTATCTCTCGACTGTCGTAGTGATGTCCTTAACAAATGTTGACCAAGAGAAAGCAGATGTCGCAGGGACATTAAAACCCATGCTCCTCTTGCCGTAGCCAGCAATTTAGTTTTCTCCCTTGCACAAGCAGGTCTTTGACATTTTCCGTACACAGTCAAGTGGAGTTCCTGTGTCCTACAGAGGAGAGAAAACTTGTAGGTTGGTAGCCACAACTTTCCCAGCACTCCTTCAGAGATGTGGTCTCTCCTTGAGTAGAATGCACACCCAGCAAGAGTTAGGTCATAAGCCAATGTCGCTTTAATTCTTGCTTGACTTTATTTATATCTCACATAAATAAGAAAGAATTAGATATGAAAACAAATATGTATAGCATGTGAATAGTTTATGAATAAATATACTGGGTCAATAAACTCTAAAAAATTTTTAAGAGGTTTAAGAACAAAAACGTTTAAGAGATCAAACTCCAAAATTAACATTTACTGTATGTGATCTGAGAGAAGTGGCTTCGAGACCTATTTTGTGATTTTAATAACATTCAGGTGATAGGTATATACTAACATATGACAGGGCAAAATAAATTATTTTTCTTTGTACTTGTAAAATGGTGTGGTTCCCAAAACCTTCAGTTCTGCTAAATAAATAAAATTAAAGGCCGGGCGTGGTGGCTCACGCCTATAATCCCAGCACTTGGGAGGCTGAGGCAGGAGGATCGTTGTGAGTTCGAGACTAGCCTGGGCTACAAAAGTGAGCTCAAAGCCAGCCTGAACTGCACAGTGAGACCCTGTCTCAAAAAAAAATAAAATAAAATAAAAAATAAATAAATAAATAAAATTAAATTTCTGTGATTCATCACCTACATAACACAAGTGTGTTTAAATATTTTCAAGCATATTACATGAGTATCACACAAAACTTAAAAAGTGTTTCAGTCATAAAAGTTGTTTTTTTTAGGGAAGTTGATGTTAAACCATGTAGGAGAGCTTTGTCATTAAGGACAGTCAAAACTAAAACTGTAAACATGTATTTTCCATGTTTCAGCATTTCCTGAGGTAATGTGGTGATACAAATAAAAGGGCCAGCCTGACAACTCGGTGAACCAAGGCACCTGCTTAGGCAGACGCAGCTCCATCCCCACCCTGGGAAAACGCTGAGCTAGGGCTAGAGACTGATGCTGTGGATGATACTGGGCCCGGCGGTGTGCACCTCTATGAGTCCATCTGGTCTGTGCAGTGAGACTCTATAGGCCCTGCACTACATACATGTTAAAAAAAGAATTAAACAATATATATTGAGTAAGTGTTAGCAAGGTCTCACCAAGTGTTTGTACGCTGTCCCTTTCCCCCTTCTTCCAAATTACTTTTTCTCTGACTGTTGCTCTATGACAGAGCCACCCTAGTGTTGCTCCCTACTTCACTTTATTTTAAGGTTAAAAAAGTAAACAAGTCGTCTTTTCTCTTGACATTCACTCCCACTTTAACTCCTTCAGTACTTAACTGAACAAAATGCTTTAGATGAAAAAAGATCCTATCTAATTTCATTTGGTGGACAAATCCTGGCTCTCTTCAAGGGCCTCCCTGAATATATAATGCCAGAACTCAGCAGAAATGAAATAGAGAGAGTTGGGACAAGGAAGTCAGGAACAGCTCTAGAACAAGCTAAAGGTAAAGGAATTTTATAAAGAAGCCCTTATAAGAAGTACAGATTGTTTCACAGAGTCCAGCTAATTCTGAAAGATGGATGTAGGAAAACCCTGTGAATTGTTCCACTTCTACTGGGTACTCCCTCATTAGAATGATTTTTAAGTATTCAAGGTAGTAATCATTTTAAGTTCATACATCAAGTGCTCTTAGATTATGAGTGTTTTTCCATACCACTGCCACAACTTTGGGATGTTTTAAGCTTGTTCTTTTCTGACACACCAGAAGGCTTTACATAAAGCGAGCATTTACTCCTTGAAACATTTGTTGGCTACTACACAGCCTAGTGATAGTGATTTTAGGAGATAAAAAGATGGATGCATAGAGCAATAGCATGGTTTTTTGTCCCCCCAAATGAGGTTTATGTTCTATACCTCCTGCAAACGTATGGAAATGTTGTAAGCACTTGATACCCTGGAAACACATTCTGGGCATTGCTTTCAGCCTCCCGTCATGCGGCACTGGCAAATATATAGTGTCCATATAATAGTATTATATCTCCCTCCCCACACCATGAGCCACAGGCTTATCTGTGTTACACAGCCACCATTCTAAAGCATTTGGGAGGCTCGACCGTGGGTAGTGATTTAGGAGGAGATGAGAATAGTTGCACATTTTCTAGATAGTTGTGCGAGTATTTAGTGGGAATGATGATGAGGATGATGATCATGATGATAATGATAAGATCTCCAGCTGTCTGCTGAAGTCCTTTTCTGGGAAACAGCTGGAAATTCATTCTCTAAAGATCACATCTGGCTTGATTTGCCAGCACTCAAATCCCATTGATCTGGCTCTGTTCTAGCCCTCTGTACTCCCAGTTCAAAGAGCAGGGAGGCCTGTAAAGAAATTACTGCCATATTGTTCAATCGGCCACAGTGAGCAATATATACGATTATAATTAGGAACACATTAAGGGAAGCAGCTCAGTGGAGATAAGCTGCCTGGCTGCATACGCTTTTTGATGAGGGCTTAGCGCCAATCTGAAAAGAAAAAGATTAAATGTTTGTTACCAGTCCTTTTGAACTTGTGGCAGAACATGTGGTAAAGCATTTTTGATTCAAATTAAAAGCATCCTAGGATAAAAATAACCCTGTTCTCCCAGGCCTTTCCAAGTGAAACCATTCGGAGACTGATTTATTGTATCGCCCTTAACCTCTTTCCACCAGCATGATTAACGTAAGCATTTCTGAATCCCTTGTAAGCCTGGACAGGTATTTGTCTTGTTACACATCTGTGGAACAAATGGCAATACAAATTATACACTCAACAGATGTAAGTTTTCAAAGACCAGGCAAATTTAATTTGACTGTGCATGTAAATGAAAAGTCCATTGAGCTTGGAGGTCAGCGAGTTGCAGGTAGAGGGTTGTCACACTGAACATTGACACAGACCAGCGATTCGAACATTTCTGAAGCAAGCAGAGAAAAACGTGAGCTGCTGTAGTGCCAGGGAGGCTAGCATAGCTGAACTCTGCAAAAGAAAAAAACAGATTGGCCACTCTCATCCCAAAAACCTTTACATGATCATAGGAAAGAAAAAAGGAAAGACAACAGCATCAAATATTTTAAACTTCCTTGTCAAGAGGAAGCATGGTTCAGTGATTTCTTCTGGAAATAGAGACTAGAAAGTGCGCTCCCAGGCTGGGGACATAGCTCAATGGTCTAACAGCATGCTTGGTAAGCATAAGGTCCCAAGTTCAGTTCCCAATGCTGTACGCTGAGCTGGCCCTGGAACCAGATGTGGTAGCACACATTTGTAATTCCAGGGCTGGGGAGGCTGAGATAGGAGGATCATTATGAGTCCAAACTGTGTAGTGAGATTGTGTATCCAGAGCAAAAAATAAAAACTTTTAAAAATATATTAAAAAAAGAAAAGGATGGAAAGAAGGAAGGAAGGAAGGAAGGAAGGAAGGAAGGAAGGAAGGAAGGAAGGAAGGAAGGAAGGAAGGAAGGAAGGGTGCTCTAGGTTAGGTGTCATATTTCCTTGGAGGCCTTGGACAAATCTCTGAACCACTCTGATACTGTTGAACAAGATAACTGAGATGGACATCTAAGATTTATCATCATTCTTAGGTAATGTTGATCACTTTAAAGTGACACTATATACTGCATGTCAGGAATCCAGAAAGTCTACCACCACTTGACATCTGCCAAAGGAACCTATAAATTAGCTTTAGTTATATCATGAGTTGTTTAAATATCTATAAAAGGTGAAATTTATTTACTCAGTGGTCCCAAATGGTAATTGAAGAAAAAATTAAATATGATATATTTTCACATCTCACCATTTATCCCCAAGACATGATAACATGATAAACACATGTGCATGTATGCAGGTTCTCTCTCTCTCTCTGTCTCACTATCTCTCTGTCTCTCTCTGTCTCTCTATATCTCTGTCTCTCTCTGTCTCTGTCTCTGTCTCTGTCTCTCTCTCTCCTTTTGTTCCTTATCCTTTTACCCTCTATATAAGTTATCCTTTGGTAAGATGAGTGTTGTTAATAACAGTAATGCTAAGATTTTAAAAACAACCACACTAAATATTTAATACCATAACTTCTTAACACTTTGTCAAATTCTGCTAAGGGACATAGATTTCAGTTTCTAAAGTAGTAGTTTTCAAGTTTACAGAAGTATGTTTTATGTGCAGAATTATGTCAGTCATCTAAGTTTGAAACATATTTGGTTAAACAAAGTGTTATGACACTACCACCATAGTGTGTGTGGCTAAACTCTAAGACAAAATTGATATGAAGTGTTTTACTAACTTTTTGTGCTCTTTTGCCTTTGAAATTTCTTAGGGCTAGTGCTCTGAGATGAATAATTTAGGAAAAATATTTGGATTTAATCTAAAAGTATACTTTTTTCTATTTAAGAAGTGAGTAAATGTGCAGCCTCATAAACACCAGGGTTTATTTTCAAATCTAAACGTGGTTGAGAATATCAGTGCCTTTACAAAAATTAAGTCAAATGGACAAGTGCAGTATTGCTCTTAGCTCTTGCTTCTACTGAAAAGAAACTTTTTTAACAAATTCTTTTGTTTGTTGACTTTGTCTCATTCTTTGAGCAATAATAATAAAGTGTTCAGAATAGCCTTGCTTTCTACATTATAGATCTATACTTATTACAAGAGGGTCAACCAGACCAAACCAGTAGTCAGGTTTATAAATAAACAAATTATGCTTAAACAGTATGTGTTATCTCTTGAATGCCAATTAGAGAACCCTTGCTGCTTTTTAAGCATAGTCAAAAAATGGAGGAGCTAAGATTGAAGCAGCATGAGCGTAACTCACTGCCTCAGTCCTAAATGACAAAGTTAAAAGGTGATGAGGCATCACCAAAGTGTTGCCTGCATGTTCTGACCTGCTAAAGTAAAACTTCTTGATATGTATAGCCAACATGTGCTAATAAAAAAGAAGTGAAGCAAAAATAAATACTCCCCTGAAAGAGAGAACGAGAAATAGCTTTCTGATGAAAGTATATAAATGAAAATGAAAAGTTATCCTCAACTTCCACACTGACAGTGAGGTAACCGCTGCATTTTTCTTGAGTGACCATCCACTGCGTACTTTTTGCACCTGCCTTCCTTGTTAAGCTCTGGGTTTCTTAAGGTCAGAGATGACACCTTATTTGTTTCCTTTTGCCAGGAGTGTTTCATAGTGACTAAGTTATAGTAGGCATCTGTCACACATTTAGTGAATTGAACTGGCATCAAGGGACTTGGAACAAGAATAATTATAAGAATACAATCTGAGACTTAGGATGTTGAAGTTCAATCTTACATTTTAAATTTAAGTACCTATGTATTTCTGGTCATATATATATAGCTAATTTATGGATAAAAAACAAAAGTATAGATTTCATATAAGGGTTTTATTGGTCAGAAGTAGCATTTCCCTCTGTAATTTATTTTTTAATCAATAGGGACAACTAAATGTCATTGTTTATAACCCATTGAGACAGTTTTAAATCTTGATTTTTCTACCTGTCATAAAATGATTCCCCTGTGCTCTGTGTCACCTGGAAATGTGATAAAGCAGACTAAATTATCATTCATGACTTTCACAGAATGTTAAATTCATGGCCAAGGAAAGAACTCAGTTGTTAAAAAATTCAGAATTTCACTTAATAATAGCACTAGGATGTGGCTTTCAATGTCCAACTATATTTTCATACAATCTGGTTTTCTTTAACAAGGCCATCCCAAGACATTGTCAAATACTTTGATGACAAAGATACATTTTGACTTTTGAAATGAAATTGTAAATTCTCTGTCACTATAGAAACGGGCTCAGAGCTAATGCTTACCAATTTCATAATAGAGCTAAAATGACAACGAAGATCACCACAGTCCAGACACTTCTCTTTTTGGGGCCCAGATCTTTATAGACAGAAATAATGGCAAATGGTGTTTACACTAGAGTAAATTCTCTATGATTTTGTCTTTGCCAACATTAATATGTGATCACTGCCACTATATTTACATGTGTGAAACACATGACTAACAACTTGGCTTCCACAAATTTTCTTGCCTTTGAGTTATTTGCCATGTGAATTCTATACCATACATTGTTTTCTCTAGTGTCTTTCTTCTCCTTTGAAATGTCAAGCAATTACCAGAAAATGCCTTAACCTTAAAATGCCTTTTTGTATTTTCAGTGTAACTGTTCAACATGAGACAATTGTAGTTGGTACTGCACTGTTAGTTGATGTATCTTCCATCAGATTTAAGAATTATTTTTTAAAATAAATATGGAGGAGTTCAATGACAGAATCCTGATATGTTTGAGAATTTAATAAAGACAAGCATAATAATATAATTTATTGGGAAAATGATGGATTATTTTATTACTAACAATGACACTGGATGAAAATTAGCATGAACTTCAATTACTACATAATCCAGATAAACTGAAAACAAGAGCAAATAAGACATTGACAGGGGGCCGCCAGGGTGTGGCGTGGCGGGGATAGGTTGGGCTTGGTGTGTCGGAGGCCCTCGTTCGATCCCCAGCACTGTAAGAAAAGTGAAAAGAAAAATAAAAATTTGGGCCTGGCGGGATGGCTCAGTGGTCTAGAGCTCCTACTTGGGAAAGCTTGGGCGGCTTCAGGGACTGCGCTTTGATCCCCGGCACCACATGCTGCGCCAGCCCTGCCCTCCGAGCGGGCTGAGCCAGCCATACAAATGAGTGAATAAACAAACAAAGGTTATAAAAAAAAAAAAAAAGACATTGACAGGGAATATTTGAAAATGGTCTTGGAGACCTTATCTGCAGTTTTAACACACACAGGAAACTGAGAAGTTATAAAAGAAAGATAGACTTATTGTACTTTAGGAAAACTAAATTGGCAAGAGATATCATATGAAGAGGAAAGTACTAACCCAGAATGGGAAAAATATTTAAGCATTACGTGATTGACAATGAGTGAATACATAATGTATGACAGAAAGATGAAACAAATAAAGACAAAGAAGATCAAATTGACTGGCAATTGCACAAAAAGGTACAGAATTTAACCAACAGAAATGGAAAATTTAAAGAAACAATAGTACATATTTTTATCAATTTGCCCTCAAACTGCAGAAGGACTAAACATAAGAACTCTTGCAGATTTTGATAGAAAATAGGGGAGGATCAATCATAAAATGTTAATGGAAATATTAAGAACTTCAACCTTTTAAAAAGCAGTGTTGCAAACATCTACTTAAATAAAAATACCCTTAAATCTAGAATTCCCACTTCAACCACCCTATTGAAATAAAGACACTATCATATAAAAATATGTCATGCAATGTTGTTTGAACGTATTTTTTTATAAAATTAGTTCAAGTGACAAAAAGAAACTAAATAAAAATTAATGAATTGCTATTGACAAATGAATACTAAAATTGATGTGTTTACCTTTACCATTGAATATCAATCAGCCACTAGAGATACGAAAATAAGACTAATATCTAGGTTCTATAAGGACTGAAAAACTTAGACCTTCCAAATAAAAGAGCATCAAAATGGACAATTAAAATGAATAGCTATTTCTAGAAGAAGTACAAATAGTCAGCAAGCACATGAAAATGCTTGGCATCTTTGCCCACTAGAGAAATGCAATATGCAAATCAAAAGAACATTGAGATTCTACCTTATGCCAGAAAGAGTGGTTATCATCACAAATTAAAAGAATAAGAACTGACCAAATTGTAGGGAGAAAGGATTCTCCACCCTATCACATTGTCAGTGGGAATGTAATCAGGTATAAACAATATAGAAATGATCATGGGGATTTAAAAAAAAAAGCTGAAAATAGAAATTCCATTTGTCCCAGGGATCTTTTTTAAGACACAGTATCACAGTGATCCACGCACATCTGTATTTACATCAGCACAGTTTACAGGGAAATTTTGGAAATTTATCCATCAACAGATGAATATATGAAGAAAATGTGATGTGAATATACCATGGATTACTACTCAGCTATAAAGAAGGATCAACTTGAGTCATGAGTAGAAAAATGGATCCACAATGCTAACTAAAATAAATCAGATGCAGAATGGTATCTTTATATGATAAACCCAAACTATAAAATATTTAAAGAGAAAAATGAAAGGGAGATGGTAGAAAACCAGGTGGTAAAGCTTTTACAGATGAGAAGGAGGAAAGAGAAGAGAAAATAAAAGAACCACAGTGCGATATGTATGGGTATCACCCTCACAATGCATGGATCCATTGTGTAATTCAAACATATATTAACAAAAAGAGATAAGAAAATAAAACTAAGTTCAATACAGTAAAAATTTTTCATTACTATTCTCAAATGAGTAAGTTACAGAAATATTTTAGATGATAATCTCATATTTATAAACAATGATCAAAACTAAATCTCAGGCCGGAGCCAGGAGTCATGGTGCATGCCTGTAATCTCAGCATTTGGGAGGATGTGGCTGGAGGACTGGTGAGAGTTTGAGACTAGCCTGGGCTATAAAAGGGAGCTCAAGGCCAGCCTGAACTGCATAGTGAGATCCTGTATCAAAAAGGCAAATCTATCTATCTATCTATCTATCTATCTATCTATTTATCTATCTGTCTATCTACCTACTTATCTCAGGCCAGGTGTGGTAACACATACCTATAATCTCAACACTTGGAAAGCTGAGGCCAAAGGAACACCTCAAGTTTGAGGCCAGCTTAGACTACATAGTAAGTGTAAGGACAGCCTCAACTGTACAATGAGACTCTGTCTCAAAAGAGGTAATTAACTAAATCTTGGTATGCATGTGCATAGTTTTAAGTCTATCTGCATATACACTTATATTTGTATATATTTCTGTTTGGAATTCTATGAACATGGGAAGATATATAAATGAGATAGAAACTTGTTAATATGGGAACAAGGTAGGAGGATCCAAAAGAAATGTGATACAGTAGAAATTATTATAAGGAGATAGTATTACTCTGTGAATCATATATATGTATATATATATATATATATATATATATACATATACATAACATTAGGCATGCTATAAGCCAATATACACGTTTTAAACTGGAATAAAAAACTCAGTATGTGCATTAGTGAAAATGCTATTTCGAACACACCAAGACCATTAAACTGCATCCAAACAAATTAAGTCAATAATTTCTGGCCCCCCAAGGTCCTTGCCTGTTGGCACTCTCTGGTACAATGTTTCTGGTGGCCAAATGCTTTCCTGCTAATGGTCTTGTGAAAAACCTACCCTGGCTACGATGAAACGAGAATGAGAAACAAATACCAAGAAGCCTTGTTATAATAAGCGATTTGTTTACAATTTTGTAAATTTAAGAAGCTGACCTTTCCATATTCAAATTTTAAAGTTACTAAGAAAGGAAATTCAATTGTAAAATTCTATACAAACTTGCTTGTAGGGCCTTAAAATCTAAATGAAACTAGACAGAAACTGCAGGAACAGACTGCCAAGTGGCGGAGGCTGTGTGGAGAACTCAGTATTCTACCCAGGAAAGCTTCACGTCGTAACGTTCTTTTAAAAGGCCTCAGCTGGTCTAGGAAGGAAGACTCACCCGCTCATAATCTCGGCTTTGCTGCGAACTCACAACGTGACTCTGAGGAAATCACTTGACCTTTCTGAACCCCTGCATCCCCCGTAGGCCATAATCATGGTCTTATCTCCCTCATTGTTTCAAAAATAAAATGAGATGGATGATTTATGGGAAAGCCCTTTGAATAGTAAAATGTGCTATATTATTATTCAAACAAGGCATTATCCTCTCGAACCTACTTAGAAGGGGCTGTAAATGAAATGCTGCATGTTAATGGGATCCTAGCCTTCAGAGAGCTGGGATTCTCTGGGCATCACTACAGCCTTGGCTATTTTTCAGCACAGCATAAATTATGTGCTCCAAACAAGATTTCAATACCCTTCGGAAGCCTTAGAGGCAAGTGTGGGGCTGCCTGGTGCCCCCCAAATAGGTACCACTGCAGAGAAAGGAAGCACATTTAAGAAAACAGTGGGCAGCCAACGTTTGCCAAGTCTGTGCTCAGGCTGCAGTTTTTTACATGATGAGTGTTAAGAATAAAGGAAGCATGTCTAAAAATCCAAGTCCAGGCAGGAATTTCCTTACCCTCTGGCTATTTTACTGAGCTGCTCTAATAGATGCATGCCTGTGAATATACACAAACATGACATTATGAAAGCAGATAGCGTTGCTGCATTACACACCCAATTCATGAGCCAGCACTGGTTCCACAGACCTTAACTGCAACCATACCAGAGGCCCTTTGCAAGCATGTTTTATGGATTTCTCTATCCCAGAGTCATGAATCTACGCCAGGGGATTCTAGGCATTCACAAACACATTTTTTTCACAACTCTGGATATAGGTTTCAATTCAAAACTCATTAGATTTTTACTTACAAATCTCAGAAGTGTCTCAAGAGTTTGTTATCTTAGTTGCTTGTGTGAACATCAGATGGCTTCAAAGAAAGACTTGGAAAAATTTGGTCACAAATTTTTCTCAGTCAAAGAAATGACCGTAACTCAATCTAGGAATTCTTACCAGCACTTAATTAGAACCCCCAAATCTATTGTCCTTGAGGTTTCAGAAGACATCAGTTCTCTAGAATAAGAGACCCTGCATGGCTCAGAACACCTTGGCCTTTATTTTCTCACCACCCCATAAAGACAATAGCAAGGACTCTCCAGGACATATGGCATAAAAGCTACCATCCTGATCACCAAAGACCTTATGGCTGCCCTTCTTCCCTTATCATGGCCGAGGCTGCCTTTGCCTCTGTCAGCAAAAAGTCTTTCACACTGTAATGTGGCTTGGTGGTGAAGGATCAGCGTTAACCATCAGTAGTGTAGAGGGAGAATCATTGATTTGAACTGCTCTCCCAGTTCAAGCACTTACTTGACTTTGGGCAAGATGTTTAACTTCTTTGGTCCTATTTCCTCTTCTGGCTAATGGATGTGTTCCTTTCCTACAAGAAGAGGAGTGGTAGATTAAAGCAAGCCGTGCTTGGAAAGTGCCCAGGGATTATATCAGGGCGTGAGAGACACCCGCTGCCAGTTACAGCCCAGCAGCAGCCATGGCAGGCTTTCCTCACTATTGCTGCAGCAGGAAAAGCACATATTTTTGGAGGAGCCTCAATCCAGTAAAAGAGGAGAGGAAGATTTTATTGTCTAAATTTAAAGGCAGACGTGCTTTCCACCTCAATTAGTAAGGATGCAACTATGCAGACAGATTTCCTGTCCATAAACCACAGGCGAAGCTACATAAAATTTGTAGAATGAAGTCAGGAAAAGTCTCCTCTCTCTTAGGTGAGTCCTAAACAGCTCTGTGGCAAAGCAAGGAAGGAAGAATAAATCTGAAAACACGTAACACATCTATAGCACTGGTACATGTAACTTTAGAAGGACGTGACATTAAAAAACAATGTGGGTTTAGGTACACTAGGAATGGTAAGTTCTACTCTAGAGGAACTAGTCTCCTGGCCTCTGTTATGAATTTGCAGACACGACAGTCTTTAGCTTCTAGTCTTGTCTTCTGAAGAAGAGATCAGGCTTGTCTGTGTGGTTTCTGTGGGCATTCTGATGACACAAATCTGTGGCACAGGTGGGGTGGAAACAGCCCTGATATGGGTCCTCCCAGACTTATGAAGCGATTATGTCTCAATAGACCAACCCTCAATTGAAAATACAGCAAGTGGAGGATACATGCAATGCAAGCAACACACTGAGCATCCTGCCGCTAGCAACACAGTGCAGCGAGCATGTCAGCTACTGTCCTTCGGAGCTGTGGCTTGTGTCCTCCCACAGCAGCAGCAGAGAAAAGCGCCCTGCACATCACCAGCCTGAAACAAGATCAGAATTCAAATTCCGCTTCCAGAGAAAGAGCACAGCATTTTGCAACATTATGAAGAAAAAGGTCAAGTCAGACCATCTTAAGTCAGGGACTATCTCTCATTGTGTATTTCTGTGGTCTAAATATTCTACAAGGAGGGCCGGGGACATGGCTCCATGACACAAGTGCCTGCCCAGCAAGTGCAAGGTCGTGAGTTCAAACCCCGGTCCCGCAAAAAAAGAAAAAACAAAAAAAATATATATATATTCTACAAGGAAACTTCCTGAATAGCAAAATCAAGGAAAATGCATTCAATGACAGCTCGTAAGTCCGTCCTCACAGGGTCCAGCAGACAGCTGAGAGAGCAGGGCTGGCGCTAAGGCTAGCTCCTGCTAGGATGAAGGTTTCAGCTCATGAAGTCCCCGGAGTGACTTCTACCCTAAATATCTAACTTCTCCCTTTATGGTGAATATTTTTATTTCAGTAATTTCCTAAATTTTTTCCAGTTTCTCAGTTTTTTCCTGTTGACCTTATCTTCTTGTGTTTACGTCCTTCTTGGTTCTTTTCCAGGAGTTGGAAGCAATCTGTAGTCTTTTGACTGTGAGTTACTGTGAAAGAGAAAGGTAAAGTAAGCAGTCACTTAGGAGCTATAGGGGCCTGAGTTTCTAATAACGCTATGACCAAATAATCACACTTTATTGAAGGTTCACTATAATATGTGTCCAAAATAAGTTGCTGATATTTAAGATCAGATCCTTACAATTGTACATAGTTTATTTTCAACACACTTTAATATAGTCTATCAAGTTCTCTCTCCACTCAATCTAGTCCGCACACTACTGCCAGATATATCTCCCTAAAATAACAGTTGGATCATATTTCCCACTCAAAAATTCTTGTGGTTTCCCAATTCTCTCTCTCTCTCTCTCTCTCTCTCTCTCTCTCTCTCTCTCTCTCTCTCTCTCTCTCTTTCTTTCTCTTTCTCTCAATGTCCCATCTATATATGAAGATACAATAGCAAGGTGGTGACCATCAGCAAACAAGGAAATCTATTCTCATGAGACACTAAGTTTATGAACCTCTTGATCTTGAATTCTCTAACCTCTAGAACTGACAAATGCGTTTTTGTTTTAGCTACTCAGTCTATAGTATTTCATTGTAGTAGCAGACTGATTGAGGCAACTGCTAAATTTATGCTCTTTCTTCAGTTCTGACTTCAGGTTCCACATTTGCTGTGACTCTGTTCGGACCACCTGATGTGACTTTCTACTCTGAGTTTGTTCAGTTATCTCATTTTTTTTACCTCCTACATTTTTCATTTTTCACTGTTTAGTATTGTAGCTCTTTGCTTTCATAAACCTCTTATATGGCTCCTTAGCAGGAAATGTACCAGGTTCACATCTTCAACTATTCTAACATTGTCCAAGGCAACTGTCTGTGATGATGTTGCCCATACTCATGCCATCTAATACGGCACTGCCAGCCACATTGTGACAAGAAAATGCTTAAAACTGGCCAGTGTGACTGAAGAACTCAATCTTAATTTGCCTTGTTTTAATTCACTAAACTTCACACTTAGTCATGCATCGCTAGTAGCTGCACACTGGCTCACCCAGCTCTTTTTCCTCATCATGTAGCGCTGTGCTACTTCTTTGGAGCTGTTCAACAGGGCTTGTTAAGGAATGTATGAAATTCCCTTTTAGGAAACAATGTAACCACCAAACTGGCTTCTAAATCATTCCTAGGGTATAATCATCCTTCTTATTTCCTACTGCCACTTCCTCTCTGAGCTTTCTAATCCTCCCAAATCCCTTAGAGTGGCCCTGTTTACAGTAGCCTCTGGGCAGATTTAAATGCTCACAAACACCCAGCCTACTTCCTGCCCTCTGACAACTCACAGGGGAGCTGTACACACTGGAGAGGAAGCTGCTAGGCCCCTCAGCTCCCCAGCTTGTCACCCGTCACCGTCCACCGCTGGTGAACCAAACCTGCCTCTCACAGTCCGTGCTTAGCCCTGCAGAAACTGGCCTACCACTTCCAGGCACTTCTGTGTGCTGTCTAAGTATAGTAAAAGTTTAAATTTCCAATGCTCATACCTGATGTTCTCTGGGTTAAAAATGCCAAATCACTTTAACCTGTATCACTTTTCATGTACTTTAGGTGAGACATTTAGATGGTGCAACCATTTGTTTATAATTTGTAGGGTTTAATACATATAAATTCCGTATTTAAACAATGTGGAAGAATAACTAGAAAATTCTTGTGCTCAAAGAACTTGAAAAATCCTAAGTTCAATAAAAAATAACTTAGAATAAAACTTTAAAATGAAACAGACACTAGACATCAAAAAAACCAACTTATTTTTCACTTAGCAAATATAATTGTGGCCATTTTCATAAAACTACTTGCACTGCCTATGGCAGAGATAGTAAAAAATGTATTTTATTGTTGCAGAACTCTCTATTAATTAACAGAGTCCTAGGTTAAGGGGCTATTAAAATGTCTGTTATTAAAATGAGAAAATTAAATTGAATCATTTAACTTTAGACCATAAAAAATAAAACACTTTTTGTTCTTTACTTTCTAGTAGTCATTTGGAATCAGGTAATGTAATAACATCTGTCTCATACAAAAATTGAAGAGAAGGAAACATTTACTTATTTTCCCTGTATTTTTATTAGCGGCTGAGCTTTGCAGATGTCACTTTCCATGAATAATTCACCCCAGCATTTGGCCCTATTCCTTATTTGCTGCTGTTTCTTGAGACATTGAGAACTGCCCCACGCTGTGGCTTAGCATGTGTGCACATGGGCACACAAGAACTTAGAGTCGAATATACCTAACAATTCTACAGGAAAAAACAAAGCCACAGAAGATTCTTTTAATAACAATTTTATCCATTGTAGACATTTAGACAACTGGTCATGTTTTAGTTTGCTTTCCATTCTCATACAATCTTTACCTTCCAGTTTACACTGAATTGTTTACTCTTTCATGTTATCCAATGATTGCACTGTTCTATAAATTCCTAACTTTAGTATCATAGGAATAATAACTCATTTTCAACATAGTGATATTAGAATAGACTCATTGTCAGTTAAGAATTTCTCTAGCTCTAAGTATAATAAACAATAAAATAAGAGCCACTCTGGGTAGCAACATAATAATATAGCGCAACTGAACAGTATCTTTGACTCTATCTAATGCCCAAACTAAGCCAAAGGATAGTACCACAGTATTATATCAAAAGAAAAGCTTTCCAACTCTGTATAATAGAGATAAGGATACATTTTTAAAAATTAATATATTTCCTACAGAGTTTTCTGATGAAGTTTATTAGGTTACTTTGCTTTTACAGTCTCCATACTCATCCATCTCCCTGGGTTTTCTGTGCATGTTATCCCCCTTCTACCCAAATTAGTGTCTCTGATACAGTTTATTGTCACCAATTAAAAAATAGTGACAACTATTTAGTAAGTTAAAATAATAATATCTTTTTAAAAAATGTATTTGGTTGTTGCAGGGTCTCAATACACAGCTCGGGCCAATAGTATCCTCCCATTTTCAGCCTCCCCAGCACAGGGATTACAGAAGTGTGGCATTGTGCCAGGACTCTGCCTGGTTCAGCCCACCTGGGGACATGGCTGGCATGACATGTGGTGCCAAGTGTTGAACCATGGTCCCTGCACTTGCTTAAGCTTGCCTAAACAGGTGCTTTCGGCCACTGAGCTATCTTACTGGCCCCATGAGAAGATTTTTAATAAGAAAATTTTGTATTACACTGTTTTGTTTTAAATTCTTGATTTATGCTGAAGAAAAATCAGCTTAGCCTGAGATATACAAATATTTTATACATGAGAATTATCTACAGTGACAAAAGAGATGAGTCAAAGGCCATTAAAGATTCATGCATTGACTAGAAATGGTTCTAAACTATTAAAACACTCTTCTAGACATTCTGTTTATAACTTCAAAATTTTCTTCACTTGTAGGCACCCAGCATGAGGTAGTTCCACATTTTTTTTTTTTTTTTTTTTTTTTTTTTGTAGGACCGGGGTTCAAACTCACGACCTTGCACTTGCCCAGCAGGCACTTGTGCCTCAGAGCTATCTCCCCAGCTCCCAAGGTCCACCTTTTAAATAAATTATATCATAGCATGTACATGATAACAGACGTTTGTGGATTAGCATGTTCCGATAATAGTGAAATAATCTGAAGGCAGAATGTGGGATCTTTTCAAAAATAATCACAGCTGAACTGCCGACCCAACCAGGCTCAGGAAATAATTTATTAATCTCCCACATAGTCCAGTAAAAACCAAATTCCCATCTTTAAAAAGGTAGGAATTTCTAAAAGCACAAAAAATTGTTTGGATTTAATAGAAGAAAAAAATCTGCTAAATGAAAGCAAATGTCTTCTTTCCAATAATGCATATGATATATATTCTATCTAAAGTCTTTTGGAAAAGGAAAATATTAAAAATATGTCAATAGTTTTATAGTTAGAGCAAAACAAAAGCACTTTGTGAAATAATAAAGATAGGATGATGTAACATTCTTTAGAACATAAGCACATCGACCAAACTCTTCATGATGGTTATCATAGAGATAATCATAGAAGTATTTTTTCCTTTTTCATGCTACCTCTAATGTATTTTTCTGCAAATATTGTAATTTTTGTCTTTAAAAGTTTATTTATCTTATTTTCTTTACTTATTTTTTACGTATTTGGTACAGGGTCTCACCACTCAGCTCAGACTCCTAGTGATCCTCCTGTCTTCAGCCTTGCCAGCACTGGGATTATAAGTGTGTGTCACCATGTCCCTGCCTCAGTGGCTGGCTCAGGTCATCTTCAGGCCGGGGAAGTAAGGCATGCAGTGCTGGGGATGGAACCCAGGTTCCCGTGCATGCCTAAGCATGCTTTTAGTCTGCAAAGCTATCTTGCCTGCCCATTTTTCCTAAAAATAGAAATAATTTTTCAATTTAAAAGTGTAAGATTCAGCAATTCTACGAGTAAGTCTAAAGGAACAATTAGCATATTCACTGCAACATTATATGCAATAACCAAGATATGAACGAAACCTAAGTGTTGATCAGCAGATGGATAAAGAATTGAATTACATATCTATCTATCTATCTATCTATCTATCTATCTATACCATTATATATGCATATCATATATATTTATCATATATATATGATGCCATTCACCCTTGAAAAAGAAGGAAATGTCATTTACAAGAAAGCAGATGACCCTGAAGAACTTTATGTTAAGTAGAATAAACCAGACTAAGAAAGACACATACAATATACTCACATTTACATGTAAACATTGAAACATCAAACCAAAAGAAGTAGACAGTATAATGGTAGTTGCCAAGGGCTTGGAATAGGGAAGGTTGGGGAGAAATAAAACATTTACACTTAAAAAAAAAAAAAAAGAAAAAAAGAAACATTAGGGCCTGGCCAGTTAACTCAGTAGACTAAGTACCTAAGACTGGGCATGTGCTGCCTCATTTCAGACTCAGAATTAAGCAAAAGAATCTGAAAAAAAAAAAAAAAAGAGTTAAAGAGATGTAAGATTATTTGGGTTGCATTATAATTGTCATGTCAATGCTATACAGTGAGTTCTCTTCACTGTATATGCTAAATATATATGCCCAGATGTCAGAAGAATAACTTCTGCCTATTCCAAGAAACCGTTCTTATCTAAGCACAAGAGACATTGTTCCATTTTCTGATACCCTCTTTGATATCTGTTTTAGGTGCTGTAGTTTTCAGTGTACAGATTTTTAGATCCTTTCTTAGACTGATCCCTAAATAATTCAGTTTTTAGATACTATTGTGAAAAATATGATTTTCTAATTTCTGTCTCTGAGTTTGTTGCTCGTATACCAGAATGCGATTGATTTTTGAGTGTTGATTTTATATCCAGCTATACTACTGAATCTTGTTATTAATTCTATGCCTTTTGGTGGAGTTTTTGGTGTTTTCTATGTAGAGTATCATGTCACCTACAAATAATGTTAATTTAACTTCTTCCTCTTCTATACTTATTCCTTTTGTTTCTTTTTCTTGTGCAATTGCTCTGGCTAACATTTCTAGACCTATATTGAATAGAAGCAGTGATAGTGTACATCCTTGTCTTGTGCCTCATTTTAGAATGATAATTTTCAGCTTTTGACCATATAGTATGGTGTTAGCTAATGGCCTGTAATAGATGATTTCCATCAGATTAACACAAAGACTCTCTTTTCCAGTTTTCTGTAGGATTTTTATTGTGAGTTGGTGTTGGGCTTTGAAAAATGCTTTTTCTGTCTCTATTGAAATCATCATGTGATTTTGTCTTTGGTATGTATTACATGTATTGTGTTGCCTATGTTGAACTATCCCTGCCTTCCTGAGATGAATCCCACTTGGTCATGGTGTATAATCTTCTGGATGATTTGCCATACTCTGTTTGTCAGGATCTTATTGAGGATTTGTTTCACCTATGTTCATTAAGGAGACTGGCTTATAGTTTTCTTTTTTGGTTGCATTTTTCTCTGGTTTTGGAATCAGGATAACAGTTGTCCCCAAAAATGATATTGGAAGTATTGTTGCCTTTCTTAAAGATTTTCAGCATTAATGGAATTAGCTCTTCTCTAGATTTCTTATAGAATGTAACTGTGAATCTATCAGATTCTATGCTTTTCTTTGTTGATGAATTTTCAGTTACATTTTCAGTTTGATTGACTGAGATTATATTATTCAGAGTTTTTGTATCTTATGGATTTTTAGATTTGGCAACTGGATTGTGTCTAGGAATCCGTCCATTTCTTCTGTGTTTTCCATCCTATTGGAATATAGATTCTCATAGCACATATTGATGATCTTCTAAATTCCCATATAGTATGTTGTGACTTTTCCCTTTTCATTTTGTTTTTTTCTTTATGGCGGCTCAGCCTGCCCTGGGGATGGGGCCAGCACAGCATGTGGTGCTGGGGGTTCAACCACGGTCTCTGCAGTTGCTTAAGCTTTCATGAGCAGGCACTTTTGACCACTGAACCATCTCACCGGCCCCCTTTTTGTTTTTAATGGTTTTAATCTGTTTTTTCTTTCTCTTTTTGCTGAAGTTATGTAATGAATTATTCATTTTATTATTTGAGAGAGCCAACTTTTGATTTGTTGATTCTTTGTATTGTTTTTAGTCTTAGATGCATTAATTTCTGCTATTATCTTTATAATTTCTTCTCTTGTATAAACTTTGGAGTTTTTTGTTGTTATTTTTCGAGGGAGAGTTGTTTCTGAGTAACTTACATTTATTTATGTTTTTAAAATTTTCTTTGTTTTTTTTGTCTTTTTGAGACAGGGTCTTGCTGTACAGTTCAGGCTGGCCTTGAGGTTAGTTTTGTAGCCCAGGCTGATCTCGAATTGTCACTGATCCTCCTGCCTCAGCCTCCCGAGTGCTGGGATTACAGGCATGCACCACCACGCCTGGCTTTTCTTCTATTTTGAAGAGTAAATACAAGATAAAGAAAAACAAAAACAAAGACAGAAACAGGATAACATATAACAATACATACATTATAGTTTTTCAAAACCAGAATAGCTGATTAACAGTGATTGATACATTATCTATTTTTATCACCAAATCTACTGCTTGTATTAACAGATATAGTTAGGCAAGATGGGTCATATCATTAAATATTACTGCATGCTTTCAAGAAGTCTTAAAGTTTTGTTTTTGTCCTTCATTTTCTTTTATTACCTTTTAAAAACAATTTACTTTAGAGGGACCACCCATGCGGGACCCTCATCCTGTCCTTTTGTCAGACAGGAGCTTTCTTCTCCCTAGTAGATATATTCTGCTCATAACAATTATTTTAAAGAGAGTATAGCAATAATTTATATAACTTTAGAAAGAGTACACATTTACAAGAACAAAGCACAGGTATTTCAAGCATGGCTTTAGTATTACACATTGCTGACCTCAATGTAGTTGCTTAGTTCACAGAAATCAACACGTAGAGTTAGTCAGGGTGAGAATTCTACTTATTAACTGCTTTTTTCAAAACCTGATGGAAATTCTTAGGACCATTACCTTTGCCATCTTATATATATAAATGTATGGATTTGCCCCACTCGTATTTCCTAACCTTTCTCCTTTCTCGGTTGTTTAATCCTTAAGTTCTCTTTATTTCCATTTATCTGTGCTATACATTTCAAGTTTAAGGTCAATCATTGTTTGTCTGAACTCATTCTGTTTTCCTGATATGACTTTTTTTATATAAACTTCCTTCTTAGGATGGCTTTCACAGAATCCCATAAGTTTTGGTATATTGTATTTGCATTATTATTTAATTGTATATATTATGTAATTTTGTGTTTAAATTTGTGTGTGACCAATACGTTATTGAAGAGTGTGTTGTTTAATTTCCATGTGTTTATGTACTTTTTGTGATTCCTCTTGTCATTGATTTCGTTGTTCTATGGACAGATAGTGTGCAAGAAGTGATTTCAGTTCCTCTACACTTACTTAAACATGTTTTGCAGACTAGCATTCTGGAGAATGTCCCACGTTCAGCTGAGAAAAATGTGTATTCTGACGTTTTTAAGTAGAGCACTCTGTAGACACCTAGCAAATCCTTTTATTCACAGGCTTGGTTTAATTCCAATAGTCTTTGTTGATCTTTTGTCCAGTTGATTAATCTCTTTGTGATAGTGAGGTATTAAGTTCTCCCACTGCAATTGTATTAGCACTTACCTGATTACTCATGTCTGTTAATATTTATTTTATGTAGTTGATGTGCCAATGTTTGGTGTATATATATTTATGACCATGAGCTCTTTTTCTTGGAGTTTCCCCCTTAACAAGTATGTAGTGACCTTCTTTATCTCTTGTGGTCAACTGTGGCTTAAAGTTTACACTGTCTGCAAACAGAATAGTTACCCTTACTTTTTTGGGTTCCCGTGGCATGGAGAATTATTTTCCATCTTTTGACTTTTAGTGTATGTATTGTTTTGGAGCTCATTGTGTTTCTTGAATGCAACATATTTTGATGGATTTGGTTTCTAGATCTATTATGCTAATCTGTTTCTTTTTATTGGTGAGTTGAAACCATTTGCATTACTTTTTATAATGGATATGTATTGCGTATCTTGCTCATGTTATTTTCCTATTATTGGTTCTCTTCTTTCTCTTTTGTTTAATTGCTTTTGCTGCTTGGCAGTTTCTTTCTATTAGTGTATTTGTGGTCTTCATTATTTGTTTCTAATATATCCTTCCGAGAATTCTATAGCATTTCTTTAATGGTCATTAATTTGTTCAGTTGTTCTTTGTCATGGAAAGTTTTGTAGCATTCATCAACCTGGATTGAAGACTTTGCTTTCGGAGCTTGAAATACCTCACTCCTGGCTCTCTTGATTCAAATGCTTGTGTTGAGCAGTCTTCTTGAATTCTGATAAGTTTTCTCTTATGGGTGACTTGTTTCTCTTCTCTAGCTACTTTTAATATTTAGTTCTTGTATTGAATTTCTGAAATCTTGATTATTATATATCTGGGTGTAGATTTAGTTTGGGCATGATTATGTGGAATTTTATATGCTTTATTTATTGGTATGTCAAATTTTTATCCATCTGTGGGAAGTTTTCTGCCATTATTTCTGGGAAGAGGCTTTTAATGGCAGCTGTGCCATCTCCAGCTTTCTCACTGATGCCGATCAATCCTATGTTGTTTTTCTTTGATTCATCTTGCAACTGCTGGGATAATTTTTTCATGGTCCTGTGTTACTTTTAAGTTACTTTTCTTTTCTTAGTCACTAGTCTCATTCCTATGTTCTAGGTCTGCTATTCCATCCTTGCCTTCATTGTCTTTCTTGTATAGACTTTCTTTTTTCTTTTCTTTTTTCTTGCATATATATTCAATGGAGCTTTCAGTCTCCTGGATTTGTGTTTGGATCTGAGTCATTGATTTCATTTCTTGTTCATATTGAGCGTTCACGGTTTCCATCATTTTCCTAGCCTCTTCTATATTTTAAAATCTATGTCTGATTAATTGCTTTCATTTTGATTGTCATTGTTATTTGTTCACTTTAAGTATTGTTTTTCCTATGTCCTCTTGTTTTTTTTTTTTTATTTCTTCCACTGGTATCATTTCAGGATGTTCCAATAGTTGGCTTTTGTTTTTTTTTTTTTTTTTTTTTTTTTTTTTTTTTTTTTTTTTTTTTTTTTTTTTTTTTTTTTTTTTTTTTTTTTTTTTTTTTTTTTTTTTTTTTTTTTTTTTTCTGTGTGTGTGTGTGTGTTTCAGATTTCAGAGTGGGTTGGATATCTGAGGTTGTGTTTCATTTTTTCCTCTTGTCATTTTCTACCTTTTTAAAAATTTTTTTGTCTTGATGTTTCTATATTTTTTTCCGTTAGCTTTTCTTAGGTGATATCTGTTCCTTAAGGATGTCTTCTACATATAGATGGTTCTTGGTCTTTGTGTCTATCCCAAGAGCCTACCACACCAATATATGTAGAATGTTGAGCTACTATCTTTTTGGCTGAAGGCTCATTCCTTTAGCACTGGACTATGGTGATGGTTATGATCCCTTACAATCTCAGTGCTATCATACAAGGGAGAAAAAAATGATTACAACAGATATAGTAACCTGGTTAAAGTAATACAGTTAGCAATAACAATAAACTCAAGCACAGTCTGGCTACTGTCAAACTGTGGTAACTATTAGCCTGATATCTTTAAATCTAGAAGCAAATTCTGTGCTTGTAAAATATAATCCCACTTATGCCAGGAACTTGCATATAACATTTTTCCACTTAGAGTGACTTCACCCTGTTGCAGGAAGTTTTCATATTGTGTAGGGGGTTAGTTGGAGAGATGGATGAGGTTAAATATAGTAGGAACAAATTTGGTGGGAATAGGATGATCAAGTTTTAACTTACTGTAGAATGCAAGGTACAAGAGGGAAGAATAGGAGGAGAAAGCCTAGGAGTATTGAACTGAAACAGAAAGGAGAAGAGATTATGTTTACCCACGTGAAAGTCTCATAAAATCAGTCAAGATAGTTGATGTGAGAGGGGAAGAGGAAGAGGAAGGGTGAAATACAACAAATAGGAGTGATATAAATCATGAAAGAGAGGGCAAAGAAAGCAAAAAAGAGAGGGAAAAAGACAACAACTAAAAATAATCACACAAAGACAGAAAAAACAACAGCAAATATATAGAAAGAAAAACAAAAATGGGCAAAATAGAACAGATAGAAAAATATTAAGCAGAGGAAAAGTGTACAAATGAAAGGCAACAACTAACTAAATAAATAAATGTAGTAAAACAAAACACACTAACCCAGCAACCTACCAAAGGGTGAACCCCGCATACAGAAAATAATAAAAGTAGTAAGATTTCTCTACTGTCTGATCCCAGAATCTATACTCTATGGAAGGTTGCAGGTGGGTTTGGCTCTGATCTATGTCTCTGAATTTGTGAGATAGGATTAGATTTTTATGGCTGGAGTTCTTGCCAGCTGTTTAAACAAGAAAAAAGATGAGAGAGAAGAGAAAATAACAAAATAATAAAGAAAAGAAAAGAAGGTGACCCTATTGCCCACTTCTATTCCCCAAGCACAAAGATGGTTCACCCAGCCTCTGTCCTGCTCGTTCATTTTATTATTGTTGCTTGAGACTTTTCAGTGCCACTAGCCCTGGAGTCCATTGTGCTCACACTAACTTGGGTCCTACTGTGTCGCTGGCTTTCCCGATGGTCTCTAGGCCCCATCAACTGAGGGAATAGGAGCCTGTCTCAGATTTCTTTCTCACCAGTCACTGCAGCTCTAGGTCAACCATGCCAAAAATGAAATTTTCAGTCTGCCACGAGTCACTTCCCATGAGTCATTGCCATCGCTGAATTATCATGCGCCAACTGAAGACCTGTTACTGACAGTGAATCTCTCGCCGCTCCACAGCCTTTCTGCCTACTGAAAGACAACCTTGCAAGTCGCTTCACTCACTTATGAACTGACCTACTACTGTGCCAGGAACAAGATTTTTAAAAGTATACATATAAATATCACAAATATTTATATATGGTCATGTATGTTTAGCATGAAAAGGGAGAAAAAGTGGAAGATAAAAAGTAATCACAGTAAGATGCATCCTATGCTAACAATAAATTGTTGAGGAATAGAGGAGGAAAGGCCTTTTATCTAGAAAATTTTTTAAATTTATTTTAAAAAGCATATTATGAACATAAATGTCCACTAGGATTATACCACTTTAGGTCCTTGGAGGAACTGAATTAATATCCAGATACACTAGGCAAAGGCTCAGTGAGATTTACTTAAATTCTTGTTTGATCTTATTCTGGAGCGAAAGCATCCTCATTAGCATAATTTCATTTGCAGGTGTAATGGGAATGGACAAGATATCATGTAAATGTATTTTAATTTTAGGTAATCTATAATTCTCTATAAAAAAGCAGGTTGTGTACCTCCTATTTTAGAGATTTAATTTCATTAATTAATCAGTTAATTTATTTATTGTGCAAGGTCTCACTATGCAGTTTAGACTCCTAGTGATCTTCCTGATATCTGCCTCTATAGTGCTGGGATCACATACATGTACAACCATGCCTGTGCTCTATTGCCTGCCAGCTCAGCACGCCTGGGGGGGGCAGGGATGGACCGCCATGCAGAGTCAGGGACTGAAACCTGTACTTACCTAAGCAAGTGCTTAATCCGCTGAGCTATACCGAAGACACTAGATTTTATATATATATATATCCACCACACTTAAGGCTTACTGAAAGAGAAGTGGTCAAAGTGTGTCCACCAGAACAGTTATAGAGGAACAACATAAAGCCACTTCCTGTCTGAGTATGGCAGGAGGTAAAAAGGGGTCAAGAAGTGGCAAGCAATAATAAAAGAAATAAATTCTTAAGTTTCTTCTTTGGGGGGTGGATTTAGAACAGGGTCTACAGGGTCTCATCATGCAGATCAGATTTATAGTGATCCTCCTGTTTTCAACCTCCCAAGTGCTGGGATTATAGGCACATGCCACCACGTTCAGTTTCATTAGCTGTCTCAACATGCCCTGGGGCCAGGGCTGGCACAGCACTCCGGAGATCAAATTCCTGCCATTGCACTCTGCCTAAGCATGCGCTTTAGTCCACTGAGCTAATGGCCAGCCCAATTCTTAAGTTTCTAATCCCCACCAGCCCTAAAATCCTGGGGAATGTAATGTCTCACTAACTAGTGATTCTCCTTCCTGCTATAATGTGGGAGATGGAGGAGGGGTGCTACATTTATCTCTTGTACCATCTAGCATGAAACCAATTGGAATGTCATATCAGGAGGAGTATCTCTTGGCAACCTGAAGTGGCTCTTTTGTGTGTTGAATACCCCTGTATTCTACAAGTTCCAAAGAAGGCATAAAGAAGTGTCTGGCAGAAGCTGGCAGTGAAATCAAGGGCAAAAGAACAGAGTGATATGGGGTTGTGGGCAGTAGTTGAATCCCACAAACGTCAAATGTGGCTGTTAGTATGCTTCTAAGACCAGCCACAGCTCAGCAGGGCCCACAGTGCCAGGACAAAGGAGCTTCCTGAGAAGAGTCCACAGAACAAGGACCACATCCCCAGAAGCCTGATTCCACTGCTGGCGTGGAACTACTATGTCACACTGGACCAAATAAATCCCTACATGTATGACACAATCATGGAGAAAAATAGGGAAAGAGTTGAAGAATCTGGCAGCATACACATAAACCTTAAAGAGACTGAGTCACCCCAAAGAAATTATCTCAACAGGAAGAGACAGAAGTGTAGTTAATTAGAAAGATTAAAGCACCCCAACCCCCAACATTATGTTCCTAACAAGCTGTGTTAACAAGCTCGGGAGAAAAATTAAATCATTATCAAGATTCCTGCAAGGGTTAGAAAATCCTGGAAGGGAACTATATGAAGTAGTTTTGCAGGCCAAATATTGCTTATCGTGTTCCACCAATACCTAGCACTCCAGAGCTGATTTTGAGGACACAACATGACCTCCATTAAGTGGACAATTTGCATTGATTGTAGTATAAAAAAGGGACTCTTCAGCGGTGACATCAGTAGGACCTGATGTCAATAAAGCCCATTCTTTAATCAGCTGCTTGCAGCTACTTGCCTTGCCCCACCAAGCGGGTCGTTTGTAATGAAAGTCAGCACCAACTGCCTCTTCCAAACCCTCTCTTTCTCCTTCAATGGCCCAGAGACTCATTTTCCCCAATTATTACGAGGTGGATAATGAGAAAAAAAATCTATTCTCAAATTAGGTAGATGTTTTGGCAGCATAGAAAAAAGTCGGGCTGGAGACAGAAGACAGAGTGGTTGGCACTATTTAGTTAACAACTTTCATTCAGTGTGTATGAGTTAGGGGAGAATGCCATGAAGTCAGTGCTGAGCTAACCAAACCCTTATCTGAAAGGCTCCTTCTCACAGAGCCAATGTGTGCCTTGCAATTCCAAGAAGGCTGAGTATAAGGTTGCTGAACTTACTCGTATGGTGTGCTTACTCAGGCGAGAAAGAGGAAGGCCAGAGGCATCTTTTCTTAACACAAGTTTAGTGGTATTATGGTTTGTGCCTGGATGTCATGGGGTTCAGGATTTTGAGGAGTAGCTGAATCTGAAATTCATGATTGGTTCATAGTCCAATGCTGGGATTCAGGGCATGCTATACCCAACATAGGGTTGGTACCTTGTGTATAATAAAAGGGATAGAAAGAGGTCTCTGTCTGTCTGTCTCTGTCTCTCTTTTTCTCTCTCATTGCTTTTCTGTTTTCTGCCACAATGAACCACTGCCATGTGCCACTCTGCCTTGTAGCCTGCTTATGATGGGCTAAAATTTCTACAAACTGCTAAGTAAACTTTTCCCCCTCAAAGTTAGGATTTGGGGTATTTTGTCATTATTTTGTCTCAGCAACAAGAGAACGGTAACTAATATACCATGGTAGTTTGAAATCAGCTATGGTGGCAAGTATTTATGAACACAAAGTAATAAATCTAGTAAGGCTTTTGCTTTTGGGAAAGCTGCTGTGTGTGTGTGTGTGTGTGTGTGTGTGTGTGTGAGAGAGAGAGAGAGAGAGAGAGCATATATGCATGCATGTGTGTATATATCACATTGTGCTATATCCCCAGACTATATATATATATATATATATATATATATATGAATGTATATGTATATATATGACAGCTAAGGCATTAAGCTATCCAGGTTGAGTTAAAACTTCAGACGCCCCAGCCTTAGCCTCCTAGGATTAGAGGTATGTGCTACCACATCAGTAAGAGCTAGTTCCCACCCATTTGACAGCATGCCACTATTTTAGAAACTTCCTGTTCATAGAATATGTCAGAGCACTAATGTTCTAGAATTCTCTTGTAGCAGACTACCACAAATCTAGTGACTTAGAAGACAGAAATACTATCTTCCAGCTCTATAAGTAGAAGTCAGACACAGGCCTCTGGTGCTAAGACCAGACAGATATCTTCTCTCTTTTCTGGAAGCACTGGAAAAGAGTTCATTTCTTTGCCTTTTCCAGGTGCTTCCTCTTTGTTTGAAGCCAACCTCAGCCACTCATGCCCATTTCTCAGGGCACCACTGCCTCTACCTCACCTCCCACTCTTAAGAGCCCTTCTAACTCCAGTGGGCCTAACCAAATAAGCCAGAACAATCTCCCTAGTTTCAGGTAACCTAATTATCCACTTTAATTCCACGCATAATCATAACAATGGCTTTCAGGGTTAGGTAACATGTTTGCTGTATACAGGGATTGGAATCTGGGGAAATTTGAAGGGGTCATCACTTTTCCTAAACAACTATGTCCCAAAGAATAGATTTTGGGGAGAGTCATAAAACCCATTAATGGAAAGTACTTTAGACTACAAACTTCTAATTTCTCTTTTTAAAATTTCTTAACCTTGTAGAGCCTCACTGAATTGTTCTATAAAATGGGAACATGTTCTTTATCAACTTTCCAAGGTGGTTTGCTTTGACCAAGTAAGATAATAGACAAGATAATGTCTTAAAGACGGACAAGACTCTTTACATGTACACTATTGTTATTTTATTTTTTTTTACCATTGTTATTAACAGTAATATACTACAAGATTTTATTTAAGGTGAGAGTCATACCCCTAGTTTATAACTCAATTCTCTCTACATAAGCATTCTCTTAAGTTGTCAGAGAGAGCTGGCTCTGGCCCATTGCCAAGGAGAGATGTATGAGCTTAAGGAACAAGGACATACTCCCGGCCTTTGATCACTTCAGACCTACATAGGAGTGTAGATCTGGAGTGGGCCTTCTAAGACTCCTTTGAACTAGTGAAACTCCTGATAAAATGTAGGCTCTTCCAAATCCTTCAGAAGGTTCAGATCTGGGCAGACTTTCTCTTGTGTACTCATTCTTCTATGACACCCTTAAGCCACAAGACAGATAAGCTGGCTGGGGAAGGATGAAGAATGGGAATCATTTTTAATAACTTTTCCCTTTTTGACACAATCTGAAATCAAGCAACTTTCCACAGAGTCCTGGAATTAAGCATTCTTCATTTCAAGTGCTGGTTCCAGAGTTGATGTTTGTCTTACACCTCAAATAAATGATTCTATTATCTATTGAAATATAATTTTTACCTTCTGTCTGTTTAAAGATTGGGCCCTTTGTCTTCTTTTGCTTTTGTATGATGAGGTTATGTAACTTAGATTTGGAGATGAGTTTTTTGATTCAACAATTGCTGGCTGTTTTATCTTCCTGAACACTTCCTCCATTCTAGGATTTTTATTACATGCATTGTTTCCTGTACCATTCATCAACCTTGACAAAGATTAGATATACAACTGGAAAAAAAGTATTAAGTATTAAGGAATGAAGTATAGATTCTACCCGGAAAATAAATCTTAATAAACTACGTTTGACTGTGTGAAATTTCATGCTCTTCTATTCTGCCTCCAGGTATTTAGACCAAGGTGAGTACCTGTGAATTGTTAGTTATCAGCCTCTGATAAGCCTGACACCACCCCAAGTTGGTTATATAATCCCCCACCCTGGGGCCTGGTGATCTTTTGAATTATGCTTGCATGAACAAAACCAACCAGGCAAGAGGGTGACCTGGGCAGAGCTAAGGTTACCAGAACAGGATCACTTTTTGTTTTGTTTTGACTCCATTGTGAGGATTTCAAGTGTCATATTTAGACCACTTTGGTGTGGAGCTTTTTTGATAACCTTGTTGCCACCCAGCTGAAAAGAAACTGTCCCTCCAGGGCTTTCCTTCAGGGAGCCAGCAGGGCAGTGGGTCTAGCCAAATGTCTTGGCAAAGAGGGCTTGAACTAGCTTTGGTCAACTGGTGGGCCTTCCATGGGCTCGTCCTGCTTTTGCCTTCCTAAGAATGTCATAAGCTTTTATATTAGGAATGTACAAAATGCATATGAAACAGTTAAATTAGCAAGCCTTGAAGCCTAGAAACTGGGGTGAATGAAGAGATAACAAATAATAAAATGTGTAAAATCATGGAGAGGAAAGAACAATTAGGAAACTTATATAAGGCCATTTTTACTTTCAAAGACCTTTAAAAGCATACATACACTCACAATGTGTGTGTGTGTGTGTGTGTGTGTGTGTGTGTGTGTGTGTGTGTGTATTATGTTTGGCTTAGGCCCTGAGCTTACCCAACAAAGCATGCCCCCAAAATAATAGACTTTAAATCACACACTCTGATCTGGGCGTGGTGGCTCACGCCTGTAATCCCAGCACTTGGGAGGCTGAGACAGGAGGATTGGTGTGAGTTCGAGACCAGCCTGGGCTACAAAAGTGAACTCAAAGCCAGCCTGAACTGCATAGTGAGACCCTGTCTCAAAAAAAAAAAAAGACAAAAAAAAAAAAAAATCACACACTCTGGTTACTCAATAGAATCAGTTGTATAGACTTCCAAAAAACAGCACTGTCTTGTGGAAAGTTTCTGTTTTATGACATATCTAAGAATAACCCCAGAGGAGTCCCCAGAATCTCAGGGAGTGAGGGCCTCAGAAGGTGTAGGTTAGTCATAGGATACTGAGGTCTAAGTCAGCTCCAGGGAATCCGATTTCATCCAGATGTACCCAGCACACTGTAGATGATGACACTAATTTCAGATTTTTTGCTGAAGACACTACACTGGTGAGCAGCGGCCTTGTGTTAATAAAACTGTGATTCTGGCAGGTGATGGGGGGTAAAAGTTGGTGAAAGGGAATCCATTAGCTAGGAAATATCTCCAGGCGGTTAGAATTAGATCCAAAGGTTTAATTTGGTCAAGAGAATCAGACATCTTTAGAAGTGGAGCTCAAAATATTTCAACCACCTTGAAACCCAGAGAAACCCTGGATAGTCTTCTTTATTTTGTCACCATGAAATCTGTTTCTTCTGAAGGTTCACTGTCACCACTAAGCACTGTTTGTCGATACAACCTGGTTCTCATTGTTCATGAAGCTGCCTGTTAAGCATGGCTATACCTAGTTATAAATTATTCCTTGTGTGTTTTCACATACTTCTCAACAGAATCTGACCACACACACTTAGAAGACTTGCACGTGCATGGAACTAGTCACTCAGGACTCAAGGGATAACCAGTTGAGCACTATCCACAACTCCTGAATAAAGCTATTGTGAAGGAAAGACATTGTTTTCAAGGTGTTTTAATCCTAGAAGACCAGAATTCTTCAACATCAGGAAACAAAGTCTACTCATTTACCCTGAAATCTAGGAGCCTCAAGATAGGGCTGACCAATACAACTGAAGTGATTCGGGGAATGAATAACTGAAGGCCGTGAAACTATCCCTTTTTCTAGAATGTGTATGCATAATCCAAGAGCCACACGTCAGCAACGTGACTACCCAGTGATTGCCTCACTGAGGGCAAGCTCAGCCACATGCAGATGTGTCAGCAGCCAACTGATAAGGCCATCCCAGTCCAGGATCCCAGTCTTCAAATTGTGCCATTGTAAGTGCCAGCAGTGTAAGTGAAATAGATTCAGACAATCATAGTCTCTTTGAGTTGTACCCTTATTCAGATTTCCCCTAGGTCAGCGGTTCTCAACCTGTGGATCGCGACCCCGGCGGGGATCAAACGACCAAAACACAGGGGTCGCCTAAAGCCATTCCGAATCATAACTGTAGCAGAATTACAGTTCTGAAGTAGCCACCAAAATTATTTTTTGGTTTGGAGTCTCCGCAACATGAGGAACTGTATTGTGAGGTCGCGGCATTAGAAAGGTTGAGAACCACTGCCCTAGGTGCAGTTTCAGACATGGTAAAGCAGAAGTGGTTTACCTCCCTCTGGCGTGCTGCAAATTCCTGTACCCCAAACAACACATGAATTATTAAGCTGCTTGTTGCCTCTCTGCACTTCTAAAAGACTGAGAGGACAGGCCAATGAAAACTATTTCATTATCTATCAAAGTATTTTAGTTTTATGATTGAGTGGCAAATGATGAATTATACCATTCATCAGAAAAAGTGTTAGTTAGTGGTTTCTGACTTGTAGTTCATATATTTTGCTGAACCGCAGACCAAAGCTCTGTCTAGTCAGAAAGCTTGTGCTGCTTATTTCATTACAGCAGCAATGGAACACCAAAAGCTTCTACATTGGGGAAGCTGAGTGAAATCTATCATCCTCACCTGTAGCTGATATGCCTGAAGGAGAATAGAGTGTTAGTGTCTGCCTGGCAGTCCAATTCCTTACCTTGAATAAATGATTAATAAAAACAGTCAAGTGTTTGCTAATAAAACAACAAAAATTTGGCTGGGGAGATAGCTCAATGGTCAAAGCAACTGTCTAGCAAGCACAAGGACCCAGATTTGATCCCCATTACTACCAAGCAGTGCAGCGAGAACCTGCATCAAATAAATAAATAAATAGTTTTTTAAATTTTTTCAAAAGCCACAGGAATTTTAGTAACACTGCCATATGAGCTTAGAATAATGCTAGTTAGGAAAAAATATTTTTTTACCTGCAAATACTAAAACTAGACATTCTCAGAGTACTTACATTTTTAGATTTTGAAGAGATCATAATTAGAGTGATTGAATGAATAGTTAAAGCAAGGAGAATCTATATCACAGTTGATAAAAGATAGGCATCTTACCAAAGAATACTGATTCCAGTATTCTATAAAGATGTCCAAAGTGCTTTGTATTTGTTAGCAGATATGCACATTTATTTCACTGAGTAGATATTACCTGAACTTCTATTTCCATAGCCTAAATACTTCAAAGATTAAAAAAAATCCTTTATCATTTATAGGCCCAAGTGCAATACTTGTCATTGTGATTACAAACGAAGTTTGTGAAGTTTAATAATTTTTTCAACAAATTGCATTGACTTCATTATTCTTATAATTATATTAACTGTATTTCATAGACTTGAATTTCAGATATTTGGGTCTCTGGCCTTCTTATCTGGCATAATTAAACCAATTGGTGAGATAATTTTTAGAATCTATCTAACATCACTCTGTCATTAATGTATTTGCAATTATTGAATAGTTGGTCATGATTTACTAAATTTCATTTCTGCAACAACCCAAATCTAGTATCTTACATGGATCTTGCTTCTCCTTGACTCCAATTCTAGGATTAGAACTTCATTTCTTTGGGGCAAAATAGTTTTTGGCATGATGCACATATTGCACGATGAGAAATGGTGAATATTTCAAAATTTTTCCATTTCTTATTACAGTCAAAGGTAAAACTCCTTAAAGAGGTCTGGCTTTCCTGGGGATCCTGTCCAAGGTATAGCCACAGATGACATCCTAAATTTAGTAAAGCTAATTCATAAATTCCTATTAACAATAAGGAAGACAGCTGAAGTAATACATGTATGCTGTACAAATCCACCATTATTTCTTGAAAAGACATTCAAAACACAGTGATTAATGTTATGAAAAACAGAACACATATCGCCACAGCCATCTTTCCCCTTGCCTTCCCATTTTGCTACACAATTGACAAAATCAGACAGCTGGAAAGTGAGTCATCATCAGAACTTTACTCAGAAGCCAGCAGATTAGCCATCCTCTTCTCGAGACACAGCAGAGAGAGCAGCAGATTGCAGCAAATTCCCACTAAGCATATTGCTACTGTACCTGGGCTTCTCCTGTTCTGGAAAACTTAACACTTGGAAATATAACTGAAGGTCTTGCAGTTATAAATCCAGCCTAGTGGTCCAGCTCTGCACTCTTGACAATCCTACCCAATGAATTGCTTCTTTCTGTGAACATTTGAGCACATGTGTGTTGGTCACATCTGAAGCATGCTATTCCATTAGTGCAACTTGTGTTTCCTGATGAATCATAGGTAGAATGCAACCAACCACAGGTCTGCTAATGGACACAAGCCTGCAAGTGACTTAGTGAGTACACTTTAGCGCTGTATGAGAGCAGAAGAGCACAATATAAAATTCTTTAAGAATGCTAGAAGAGCAAGTTAACTTTAAAAATGCTTCCTCTGATAATCATGCTGTAAAATATTTTTTTATCTCTTTATAACTTTCAGGTCAAAGTCCAGGGTAAAATGAATCTTCCTACTTTTAGGTTAAGGCAATTCTAAATACAGTATTTAAGATTATTAAGGTATATATTTTCAATTATGCTCTTGAAATTTTGACATCCTAAAACAATACATTTGTAGTCATTTTCCTATATCCACTTGGCTGAACATTGATCTACAAATCCATTCAGCTCTGATAAGTTGCACCTGGCAAGGAGCTTGAAACGGGGATTCATTCATATGGTTTGTATTATTTTATTAGGTTACTTGCCCTGGTGTTAGATATACTGTACTCTGTGTATTTCAATTATTTTTTTTTCTCTCAAAAGGATAAAACCTTGATTGAAATAACTGCCTCCTTTTTTCATCAGCTACAAAAGAGAAAGAAATGAATTGAACACTAGGATTAAATTAATGTTGAATGCAGTAGCTCGTAACTACTTCTCAAGTTCAGTGCTGCTGGTTAGGGAAAAGGGAGAGAATGTAGGAAGCTACACAACAGGACAACTGGACCATGAGTTAATTGCATAAGGGTCACCTAGGAACCTTGATTAAAAACATTAACGACTTGATGTAACGAATCTACAGGACTTCTTCATGCCTCTTCCCTCAAGATCCCACAGATTTTTGGGGGGCCCTCTGGTTGCCTTGGTCACAGAAGGTTTTCTTCTTTTAATCAGATTCGCCTTCCCCCAATTCCACAGCCTCTTGCTTTTTTAAGAACATGCCTCCGCTCAGTAGACCAGCTCCTGCTTCTGTAGCTTTTATTTCCTGCTCCTGACCTAGCGTCCATGCTTCACTGACAGCTGAGTTCCTGTCCCACCAGGATCTCGAGAAGGGCCACCTGCAATGTAAGTAGGAAGACAGAGACCACCTGCTGAGAGACTTGGAAGGGAACCTGGTTAGGAAACTGTGGCCACAGGGTACAAATACCTGATTAGTATTAATCTCCTGGGCACAGCGCTGAGTTGTGAGTGGTCATGTCAAAACAGAAGAAAGGGATTCTAACCTGATGGGATGCTGGACTTGGCCTTCCTTAGCTTCCTTCCCCTCCCAGCCCCCATCTCTCTTTTTTTCTTGTCCTCTGTCACTAAAATGAAAATTTCTAAGGAATGAGGTCTTCATGCCCCTTCATAACTGCGCTAGAAACAGCTTGTCTGTGACTCACACCCTTTTGCAAATCATTATTCCTCTTTGGTGTTCTACCTGAACACCTTGCCTTCACTGGACCTCTACCTGAAAACCACCCTGAGAGCTCTGTACCATTATCTCAGGAATCTGCGAGGAGGACGCTGTCCTATTCCCAAGTCACCTGGAGAGAACTTAGCTTTCTTTTTCTCTCTCTCTCTCTCTCTCTCTCTCTCTCTCTTTCTCTCTCTCTCTCTCTTTCTTTCTTTCTTTCTTTTTTTCTTTCTCTTTCTTTCTTCTTCTTCTTCTTCTTCTTCTTCTTCTTCTTCTTCTTCTTCTTCTTCTTCTTCTTCTTCTTCTTCTTCCTCTTCTTCTTTTCTTATTCTTCCTCCTCCTCTTCTTCGTCTTCTTTTTAAATTTTGAAAACTACAAAATCCCTTCCCTGAGCCTGGCAGGATGGCTCAGTGATCTAAAGCGCCTGCTTAGGAAAGCTTAGACGGCTGCAGGGACTGCAGTTCGATCCCTGGCCACCACATGCTGCACCAGCCCTGCCCTCAGGGCAGGCTGAGCCGGCCATAAAAATAAATAAACAAACAAAAGTTCTGAAACAAGAAAAAAATAAAATTAAAAAAATTCTTAAAAAAACAAACAAACAACAACAACAACAAAAAGAAACAGAATACCTTCCCTGAGATAATACAGTATCTCAGAATGGCTTGTGAGTACATACTGGTTTCTGTAACGTGAACACTGACTAGAAGTTCTAGGCCTCCTGGCTTCCCCAAGCCTCACCGCACACCTCTAGAAATACACTAACACAATGCTAAGAGCAACTGCTCAGCTGTGATGATGGCAAGGAGGTTAGCTGATTGAGCCATCTCTCTCCCTTTCCAAGGATTTCACCTCTTTCCTTCTTGTAAAACTAAGTATCTGAGTGCAATAAACATTTCTAAGATGCAAAGCTCCTTACCACCCTGCCTGGATTCTCCCTCATTCCCAGAATAAGGCTTTGCCTTCGTGCCCTGGAGGCTCACCAGCTCTGGCATGCCTGACCATACATATCCCTCTGAGAGCAGGTCTGTAAGGCATGTCTGTGCACCTGCCTTACCCTTTGGGGTTTCCCTCAAGTTCCTTTCTACCTTGACTTAAGTGTGCTTTTCTCCAGGAAACCTTTTCTGAGCCTTCTAAGCCTGAGAATTGGCAAAGCAGCCACCTGAAGCAAGCACCCTTTGCAAAGCTCCCATACAAAGCTTCTAGGTTTGTAGCAAAGAATCTGCTACTGGGCTGCTTTCAAACTACATTCTCTCCAGGATGCTTGTACCATGGACCTAGACAAGCTGACAGCTGGCTGCTCCATCTTCTCACAAGCTTCGAACCACAGGTGCAGAGACTCTAGCCCCATAACCACAATGAGAATCCCAGCCAGGCTCCTCTGTCTGCACATCTGAGCCATTTCAGAGCTTTTGGCAAGGCGGCCTTTTCTACCTGCAAGCTCCCAACTGTACGTGGTCAGCCTTTGCACTCCTTGTTAGTGTATATATGGCATTAGAAGGGTCCACGTCCAACGCATAGGTAGAAGATCCGTTTATATGACTGTAGCAATAACCAAGGCCATCATTGTGGGCCCATATTCTCCCTAAGAGATGAGTCTTTTGAGGCTGAGGCCTCTGTGCCACTTAGCAATCCCTTACATGTCATAGCAGTATTATGTGTGACAAGTAGGCTCAGACACCACTGAATATTCAGTAAAAGTTTGCTTATTGAATAAAGTACATGTCTATATCTGAATGTCTACTTTGATGGAACTGTGTTATTAAATACAACCCAAATGCATGACGGATATATATTGACAATATTATCTGTTGTGGTAGAACGAATGTATAGTTTATTTTCTAAAAAAAAAGTTTTTTGTTTAATCTTTTATTTATTTGTTTGGCAATAGGGCCTTGTTATACAGTTCAGACTCATAGTGGTCCTCCTGTCTCAGCCTCCCCAGGGTTGGGATTATAAGCATGCACTGCCACTCCCAGTTTTGGTGGTCAGCATGGTACATCTGGGGTTCCAGAGCCAACATGGCAAACAGCATTGGGAATCGAACCCAGGTCTTTGCACTTGCCAGGCATGTGATTAGGCCACCAAGCTCTCTACAGCCCCAGTTTGTTTTTTTGTTTTTCCTTTTATTTTTATTTTGCTGTTGTAGTGGTGGTTTTATAGTAAGAAGCTATGAAAAGAACTTATTAAATGACAAGTACCACTTTTGGAGAGATAATGAAAGCATAATGCTGGGAGGTATTTCACAGAGCATCATTTGAAAAGGCCTGTTTCAGTCTTTACAGCTCAAATATTGTATGTTAGGATTGCCATCAATTTGAATACTCTGAAGAATGTGGAAGTAATCATGAACATGGAGGCTGGCAGTAAGAAACTATGTATACATAGTTTCACAGTTCACAATTATTTCAGATGCTTTGAGATGAGATGCATATATTTGAAAGCAACATTTATCAAAACTAAATTTCTTAAGTCTTTGAATAACTAAATTTATTTAGTTAGATTTAGCTAACTAGATCTCTTAACATACAGCTAACTTAATGGTTTGCCTGAATATACCTGAATTATCATCTGTAGCAGTTAGAAGGATAGCAGGTAAAAGCCAGCCTGTGCAACACAGTGAAATAAAGCCATCACCTTACGATTTTCACTGACATATGCCCCAGCCTTGCTACCTAGCCCTCCAGCTTCTTCAAGCTATTTATCCTGATGGCCACCCTAGCATACCAAAACTTCCATAAACTCACTGGACTTAACTCTGTTGGAAGATGTATTATACTGCATTATATTTCTATCTTATGCTTCATCTTCTCCCACTTTCTGCTCTTAGGGCAGACTTCTTCCTGCTCACTACTGCAACCCTCCTCTCCACTGCACTGTTAACCACCGCAGTTGCATTACTGCCTCCTTAGGCCAATGGTGGCAAGCCAGGGCACATGTTGTCCAAGGCTTTACCTACTTTAACCTTGTGAAATATATATATATAATTTTGACATAAAAATGAACATATACACATATTAAAACGCATTCTTTAAAGTAAAGGTTTGTGGTTTTCCTGTGTTCTTTTTTTTTTTTTTCTTATTTCAGAACCGTTGTTTGTTTATTCACTCATTTTTATGGCAGGCTCAGCCCGCCCCGAGGGCAGGGCTGGAGCAGCATGTGGTGCCGGGGATGGAACCTCAGTCCCTGAAGCCGCCCAAGCTTCCCCAAGCAGGTGCTTTAGACCACTGAGCCATCCCGCCGGGCCCCTTTCCTGTGTTCATAAAAGCCATTAGAACATTTTCCTGGACTCCCAAACATATTGCAAGCCTTGCTACTTACTGGGTGAGCCAGCCCCACTGAGCACACCAAGTGCATTCACTCACTGCTTGCTGAATGGGCACTGGATGTGAGGAAGAAGAAAATGCAAGCAACCAGCTAGCATTAAAAAATAAGATTGCCGGGCGTGGTGGCGCACGCCTGTAATCCCAGCACTTGGGAGGCTGAGGCAGGAGGATCGGTGCGAGTTTGAGACCAGCTTGGGCTACAAAAGTGAGCTCAAGGCCAGCCTCAACTGCATAGTGAGACCCTGTCTCAAAAATAAATAAATAAATAAAAGGACATGTATACATACAACCAGTGTAACCCACACAGTCAGTGCTCTTAGTTGAGGTTATCAGATCCAAGCAGGCTGGACGTTTGATGCCTTTCAAGCGGGCCCCACTCTTTGGAACGTCGCTCTTAATAGACTTTCCAAATTGCTCTTTTATATGTAGAATCTTCTACCAGGGCCTTGATGCTGCCTACCATAACCCATTTCAAAAACAATCTTTAATTTTTTTTTTGTATTTCTGTATGCTTCTATTGTCAGTGAGTGTTGAAGATCTTATTGATGTATTTCACACACTCATGTCCTCATAAAAATGCAGCCACTCTTACACCTAAGTCCTTATGTTCCCTTTTCGCATCTTGGTCTTTCTATCAACCCTTCTTCACTCTTCCAGAAACCCACAAATAAATCGCCATGGTCATGCAGGTTCTCAATTCTCTGTTTATAAGCCCATTATTAGAAATAGAGTCAGCTTCTAAATTTCCTAGTCTATTTTCCAACTGGAACAATGGATATTTAGCCCGATATACTCTTTGCTAATGTTTTTTATCTTGTAAGTCCTACTTATTGGTGACCCTCTTCCTCTACACTTCAAAGGTAGTTTAAACTAGGGAAACCTGAATGAGATACAGTTTAGAATAATGAACTTGGTTTTAGAATCAGAAATGTAAGGTAGCTTGCACCCTTTCACCTAGATAAATACTTGTAAAGTACAAGCTAATACTTGTAAAATACACTAAATATTTATAAGTACTCTAGCTAAATGCATTCTAGTAGATCATCACTGTTCTGAAGATATTCAACGAGTGCTTCTGCCATGTGCTAATTAACAAGAGCTCATTTCCCCTTTATTCTTCCTAATTGCATTGTTTGCCTTGCTATAAAATCATCAAGTGGAATTGCACAAATATGAACATATGTTTTCTTCACTTTTTCTGAAACTTCTCATCAGGAGACAACTTCATTGTTAAGCAGCTGAATTTTGTATTTGTCTGATGTAATGCTGTTTTAATGGTGAATCAAATAGTGGGGTGGAAGTGTCAGGATTGCTGGCATCTCTTCAGGCCCATCCATAGACGTGGATGAAGACGACAGCTGCTTATTTATTCCCACATCTTCTACTTCCCAGGTATGCATTGGCTTGCTTCAGCTAACACAGACACAATAAAGAGTCATACTCCTTAAAAGATGCTTCAAAAATGTAGTAACTGTGATAATTACTGATATTTCAGGATATCTAAAAAGAAAAGTATTTTTATTTTTACACTATTCAGACCTTTTCAATAAAATGTGTATTTCATTACAACTCCTTAAAGGGCTGCTATTATTTGCGGTTACATCTAGCAGTTCTCTTGAGGAGGACAAACTGATAAGGCTGGAAGCTGGGAGCAGACTGTCACTAGCAGAGTGGAAATGTATGTGATGAAAGACGGTAGTGGCTTTGAAGCACTAGCTGCATGGAGCCTTTACTTCTTGTTCCCTTCCTTAAAATATGTATGGAATCAAGGTAGAAGTCACAGTTCAGTAATTCTTACATGGATGTTTGAAGAAAGAGGAAGAATTTTCTTGTAGTGCCTCAAACAGGGGTCACCTCTTGGATATTGCAAACTCTATTTCTTTATTTGTTTTTTTATTTGGTATAAGTCTATAAAAACTCTAATTTCTTTTTTAAGAAAATAAAAAAGTATACAGAATTTCAAAACAAGATGAGAGGGAATTAACAATAGTTATTATATTCAATACTGTTATCTTCAGAGTCACCCAGATAGCTCAGCAGATTAAAGTGCTTACTTAGGCAGATGCAGGGCCCCGGAGGTCAATCACTGGCCTGCCATGCCAGCCCCACCCCCGAAGTGTGCTGAGACAGCTAATAAAACTGGGCATGATGGCGCACGCCTATAATCCCAGTGCTTGGGAGGCTGAAAAAACAGAAAGAATCCCTACAAGTTCAATCTGTGTAGTGAGACCCTGTAGACCCTGTACTAAGTGCATTAAAAAATATCTGATTCCTTTTTAATATGTACTACAATATTCACAAGGTTACATGTGGGATCTGATCAAAAACAGTCACAATAGTAAGTAGGGGAAATATTTACATGTTTCTTTGTTGTATGATTAGAATCTGTGAAGATTATATTTCAGTTAGGGCTCCATCTCTCTTTTCAGACCTGGTTGCCATGCCTTTATACTCCTTGATGTTAAATGCATTAATTCTAACCATGAGAATAGAGTACCAGTGGTGCTGCTGTTCACAGTACTGTGGCTCTTCAAATTTAGATTATTTAAAAAAATCTTGTTCTTCTTTGGTCTTGCCTCTGAAAATCTCCAATACCATTTTTTTCCACCTATGGAATAAGTGATCTTGGTTATGACATTGCTCATGACATGTATCATTCACCCTGCTGCCCATCTCACCAGCCATGAATACTGGCTTCTAAATATTCTCTCAGAGGTTATTATTAGGCTTCGTTAATAACAGTTACAAATAAAGATTTATTCAATGTGAATAACAGTCCATGTTCTAAGCACATTGGATTCATTGTATGAAATTATGAAGGATAATTGTAAAACAGATAAATCTTCCAAACATGCCTTCTTTTGAATTTTATAAACCATAATAATCTTCACATTTTTAGACTGTGTTATCTTTGAACATTGACGAGCAATCTACCTTCCACACTTGACCATCATTAAGAAGGATCTAGAGGGGCCACAGAGTAAGAAGAGTGATTACTTTAAGGAAAACATATTCCTTATCTGGTGTACCTAAGATGCAGCTTAAGATCATCCTGTCACCACATGGATCAGAAAGGTGCTTTCTTTGCCCTAGAAAGAGATAGATGTGGCCAGCTGGAGGACCACCTGCCACGTGGTGCAGACCTACAACAGGGGTGGAGCGACCAGAGGCAAGGAGGGATTCATCTCCCCAAAATTGCCAACCTCACTCACCATGCTCAGGTGATCTAGACTTAAGGGGACATTGCTCCATGAGAGAGTGCTGCTTCTACCCCAGGGTTAGCCGAAAGCCTGAACCATCCTTTCTTGATGTAAACATAAGTTTATCCAAATCAGCATGTCAGCAGTGCTCCGCTGCCCATCCAGTTACCACACTGAGCTTTGAAAATGATCTGTTTGATTTGAATCACATGCTAGCTGTGGAACTTCAAGACCACTGTACCAATAAAAGTCCTGCAAGACAAGTCATTCAAGACAACTGGATACAGTGCAGGGTGTCTAGTCAGTCTCACACTGAGAAGAGGAAAGCAAGGAGCTGACAGGTTAGGAAACTACCCTAAAGGGGATGAGAAGAAGTAGTGTCTCCATGAGTTCTTCTAAAGTTTAGGCCCAATACATCCCCATTATAAGATCCTCAAGTTATAAAAATGTCATTCTACATATTAGGGTGAATTTTGCCAATGTGATGAAGTTAAGGATACTGAGATAAAATATTATCTTAGATATTGGTATGGGCACAGTGTCATCATCGGAGTCTGTACAAAAAGTCAGAAGGGTTGTAGTGAGAAAGAGCTGAAGACACTATGCAGCTGCCTTTCAGATTAGGCTAAGCATCCAAGAACCAAGGCATGGAGACTTCTGAGAGGCTAAAAAACTCAGAGATCCAAGCTCTCATCTGTAGCTTCCAGAAGAAACACTGTCCCGCCAAAACCTTAATTTTTGCCCAATAAAGTATGTGTTGGGTGGCCAATCCCAGAACTGTTACATAAGAAAATTTTCCCACTGTATCATGAAGAACAGGTCAACTAATATTTGTTCTGGAAGAAATAAGATAATGGGCTTTATAGTATTTTCAACTAGATTAGCCTATTTCAATGCTTTATTAAGACATTAAAAATAGATAATAGTATTGAAGCCTCTATTTTACAAATTAAGGCAGAGACAAATTGAAAAGATGTTGCCATTAAAATTCAAACTATGGTATTTGGATTCTGAAGTCCTAGCTATGGGACATGATATGCTAATAGCTTGCATCTCAGGTCACTAAGATATCAAGCTATATTTGACAGATTCTGAAAAGGTAAAGGGTTGAGTATCTGCTTCTAGGGAACACAAAGCCAGCTTATGAACTGTCTATTGACTCCACTTCATTTCAGGAAAAATTGCTCCCATAACACAGTCTTGCCCATGGCAAATAAATTTTTCCTTTATGATGTGGTTTGAACATACAAATGTTTTTCAAACATATACTTTAAAAATTACACAATCTAAAATGTATGTGGATGTTTGTGTATACCCCCAATATTTAGCCCATGAAGTTTGAAAAGATTTCCTCACATATGCAAGTACTGGGTACAGTGGTACTTTGGTTCACAAAAGCTTTTGTTTGCAAACAATTTTGTTTGCAAACAGAAGAATTTTTTTTTGGGGGGGGGACCGGGTATTGAACTCAGGTCCTTGTGCTTTCCACGAAAGCACTTATTCTACTGAGCTATGTCCCCAGCCCACAAACAGAAGAATTTCACAAAATTTTCTTTTTGCTTCCAAACCCTGCAGCAGATAACAAATGCAACCGAAGTCATCTTTTCCAGGCAAACATACACACAGCCATCTTTTCCAAAACTGTAGAGCAAATGAAGGACATCAGCTGAGGTATCACTCTTAAGAAAACCTGAGTCACATGGGAGGATAACTAGAAATATGTGTCTAACAAGATCTGCTGTCTAAAGTGTGAGGCACGTGCCAAACCTCGTGCAGCTCTGCCATACCAATGGAGTTTTTTTCTGATATTTTCCTATTATGGAAGATATTGCTCTTCTCCTGGATGGTAGCAAAGTTATTTTCATATGAAACTCATCAATTTGTCTCACTGCAGTACAGCCGTGACTCAATGTCACACCAAGGGTGTGCCATCTGTATGGGTGGAGGGGTGCTACCAAAAACAGGCCTGGGAGAGTCACCCTGTTATTTTCTATGACATTGTCACCGAGGGTATTATGCTTCCAATAAAGTCATCCTCATTTTGAGAATCATGAATGCTATTCTTTCTACTTCCATGATTCAGAATAGTTGTACCTTTCTTAAGCTATTAAGTTGCATATCCCTTATGCAACATCAAGGGGACTAAGTTTGCTTTTTGAAAGAAAGTAAAAACTTTTACTCAGAAGAATGAGGCCAGGAAGTTAGAATTTCACTTAGTGGACAGAAAAGAAAATTTAGAAGACTATTCTTTTTCATCTCTAAAATAAACCTGTCTCTATCCCAGAAAAGCGATGTGTTATCACCGTAACATGGAACCTCCAAAAATAGCCTTGCCAGCTTGCATAAAATAAGCCAGCTAATGGAAGGGCAACTATGCCTTCTTAGATTCAATTTTGTAAATTTTCTTTATAAGCCAAAGTGCGATAATGGACTTGGGAAGTTAAACTATTCCAATCTGTCTTTGTCCATACTTCATGAGGCCAGCACTTGATAGCAACTTACACTAAGCTAGTCAGAGTGAATGGAAGTCTAAATTATTTAAGATTTCCTTCACGGATCCATATACCGCATGAAACTTTAATAGAGCAGTATTCTAGTGCAACAGGAACATTCATAGCTCACAGTAATTTACAAATGTGTACAAAAAGAGTTACACAAGGGCATTCACAGTAGCACTTTGTAGAAAAAGAAGAGCTTCCCCAAGAACAGCCTATGGCCAGAATGCTGGGTATAGTGTATGTGATTTTCTCAACAAACACAACACTGCAGAGCAGTAAAAATGAATCACGTACAACTAACTACCCGTGTGAACATGTGTGAACTTTACAATTAGGAAGATATCTGAGAAAAAATGAAGTCGCCACAGGACATGTATAATACAATACCTCTTACATAACAACCAAAAACTGAAGTTTGGTTCTAAACATATGTGATAACCAAACATATGTGATAACCAAAAATCATAAAAATTTAGTCCCTACTCCTGAGCAACCCCAAAAGGCATACAGAAGACTTTAATTGCTTTGTTAATATTATATTTCTTATACTGAGTACTTGAATTATTATTTCTTATAATTTCTGCATACACATGTGCATAGTACATGAAAAATATCTTGTAATTCAGATGTCGGTAGACCCAATCAACTGATTCAACTGACAAGTTATTGGCTACTCAACTGGCCTTCACCTTTCAGCCTCACTAGCAAGTAGGAGCTACTGTGTAATAAGTTCTGTAGCAAGTGCTCTGGGTGGAAAAGCTTGTGCCCTGACTAGTCCTACCTATGTGGTCTGCACTCACTGACCACATGGTCCTCTTGTGCATCTGTCAACCACATACAGAGTCCAGTGGGGAGCTCTATGTGTAGACTAGATGGCAGAGACTATGCATAGCAGTGGATTCTCAACCTGAGCCTCTATCTGTTTATGTTGTTGGCAAAAAATAAAAGTTAATGCATTCAAGCCTTTTTGAATGTTCTTTCAAATTCACTAGATACAGTAGTAAATCACTAGCACCATTAGCTGAGACTGAGAGCAATGACTGAAGCCCATTTCTGCCCTCTAAGAGCCCAACTGGGAAACAAAGAGGGACAGTGCAGAAGAGCAGCTTAGGAACAGCTTCTCACTCTTCACCTTTCTTCTTATTGTACCCAAATATCATCAGTTTTATCCAGAGAATATTTCAGAACCCCTCAGTTCAAAATAGGAGAGCCCATTTGTGGACATGTCTCGAGCTCAGTGTGTGCAACATTCCATTATATACAAACAGACTGGTGCCACTTGTGAAACAGGGTCCCCACCTTTAAGTTCCTGCAATGCAAAATAAAACGTACACATACCAACTACTCTCTTAGAACACAGAGAAAATCAATATCCTCTTTCCTGAACCACAGAACTACTAATTGCCTTTAAGTGAGCAATATATTTCAGTGAAATAAGATGAGCTAGTTACCTTCCTCTTTTCAGAAGTTTATAATGCAGAATGGAAAAGAGCCCTTCCTTTGATTATGACTGGGTTAGGTTAGGTAGAATATAAAATGTATATCCTGGAGGTAAAATGAAGAAGGGAGGAGAGCAAGCATTAATCAACAAAGACACAAAGATAATTTTTAAAATAGAAAAAGATCAGGCAACTCTGGAAACAATGAGTATTTGGAAATCATCAGAAATTAGATCCTGGGCCAGCCAGATAGCTCAGTGGACTAAGATACCTGCTTAGGCAGAGCACAGTGGCCCTGGGTTCCATCCTGCCTCGAGGGCTCACTGAGACATTGAGACTGGGTGTGGTGGTATGGGCCTGTAATCCCAGCACTTGGGAAGCTGAAAAGGGGAGACTCGCTATAAATCCAATCTACATAGTGAAACCTTGTAGATCCTGTCCTAAATACTTTTAAAGTAAGTAAATAAATAAGTCACATCCTGGATCCCTATAAGCTGTGTCTTTTTCAGTAACAAGGCTGACAGTAGGTGGTGGCTTGCTCTTGGCTAGGTACTGCTAAGAACATTGTACTTGTGCTCACTCATGTAAGAAGCCACTGACGTGAACACTATCAATGTCTCTGTGATTTAAAATTAGGAAACAGAAACACAGGGGGCGTAACGAGCTAGTGCAAGCTCACGTGACTTCTTCGAGATGCAACCAATATTTAAATACACTCTTTATTGCCTGCTCTCAGATACTGGACATTCCATCTTAACTACCACCAGGTCTGCCTCTGCTCCTGTAAGTTCTTTCACCTTCCAGAGGCCTACAAGAGTCCTAAAGCTGAGATAAATGGCCTTGCAAGAAATTATGAATATGTGTAGTCCTTGAGGAGTCTCACTGAATACTCTGGAGGAAAGAATAGCAACAGAAAAGTGAGCTGGAAACTCGGCCGGAAATCCTACCAGATGGCATAACATTGTTCAAACGGTGTTTACTGGTCCCTTGTGCAGCATACGGAGGGACATCGGAATACAAAAGCAGAGAGGCCTGTGTGAGTGGAATGGATAATACAGGAATGAGAAAGCAAAGAGACAGGCATAGCTTCACAGTTGCTTCTAGAAGTTTATGAACCCACATGTGATTCTTAGTGAACAATAAAATTACAAGGGCCTAGAGATAGTAACCATTTGAGCATCTGGCATATAGAAGTCCAATGTGCTATCCATTGTGCCACAGAGCCACCTAAATCTGGCATATGAAGTTAAGAAGAGTGAGCCAGTAATGCTGCCACATGCCTGCCATCCCAGAAGTCTGGGACACTGAGGAAGGAGGGTCACAAATCCTAACCCACCTGGAGTTATTTAGTCAAGCAGACTCTATCTCAAAATTTAAAATAATGATAAAAAGAGAGTAGATAGATATTGCAGGGCAAAGTTTCCATGTTCATCCTCATCCTCAATACCGTGAAAGGAAAGGGGAGGGAGGGGAAGTGGAAACAAAAGTAGAGTGGATTAGGCCAGTTTTCTAAGTTATCTTTGGTTAGTGAAAGAGCCAACAAGAGAAATCAGATTCCTTCACTTAGTTTATTGTTGCTTTTTCTGGACCCTGTATTCCAGTGTCTCATAAACAGTGTTATGTTTTGATCACCAGCATCTCAACTTCATTTGAGTAACAGGGACTGGAAGATTTCTATAGCTTCTAGATCACTTTTCCTCAGTCTGTGTGAAGCTGCTAATTACCTGTTGTCAATGAAAACAACCCTTGTAGGCAGCTGAAGAAATGGTTTGGAAATAGGAGTTTGAAGTTGAGTAAAAAACACAGGTGTTGCTTTGTTCAGTTAAAGCCTAACAAGAATCTCACTAGGATAAAAGGGCGGAAGGTGGGAAAAGCGACAGCATCCTCTGCTGGAGCCGTGGGCAAGGGTACAAGCAAGAAAATGGCTTAATAGGCATTTCCAGCTTCGGAGAGCTGAAGATCCGCAGGACTAGTCTGTCCACAAACAGTTCACATTTCAGAAAAGTAATTCGTGAAAAGATTTTCTGTCTTTCTTTTTTTTTTTCAAAGAAAAGTCAACATTAAGTCATAGTGGTTAAAATTAGAGAAAAGCCTAGGCTCTGAAAGCAGGCAATAAATTACAAAAGAAGAGATCTTTTTTTGTGTGTCTTTCTGAAGTGGGGAAAGGCATAAGGCCTAATGAATTTGTTAAAGGTTACTGTTTGCACATTCGGGGTAGTATACTAACTGTAGTACACAACGCACACGGCACTTTACCTGCACTATTGGAATCAGATAAAAATGTCTCTCCAGTTTAATTTTAGCAATAATAATATTTTATGATATTTATAATATTAATAAAATTATTGATCACAAAGTAATATTATTATAAATTAATAATAAAATCATTTTAATGATATTTTTAATATTTTTGCTTGCCAGAGATCTTATGGTCCATGTTCCAAGATTGAAATAGGTCATGCTCTGTTGATTCCTCACTTGAACACTGATGCTCTCATTCCAGTTAGGAACCTTCTTAATCAAGACATTGCACAACATATCTTTTCGTTGTCTGTTTTGCACACCATCAGGCAATGAACTATCGGACTCCAGAGAACATACTAAAAAGATAAAGCAAAAAAGCATTACTGAAAACTTAGGAAGTTCTTTGTTCCCCTTCCCGTCTCCATCATTTTCAAATCCAGGTACATTTGTAGTACGAATTTGTTCTGCAAAACCCTGCAGCAATATTTCTCTTCATTTCCATGGCAACAGCTCCCTATCAACTTCTGAAGGAACTTGCCTGTATTGTAAACAAACCTCTCTTGGCAATTCGCCTGTTTTCTTTCTCTATCTCATCTCCCATCTGCTCAAAGGCTTTATTTCAAAAAGAAATAGGTTGCAGGTGTGTACTTTTCCTTCCCTACTCCCCTCCCCCCTTGCTGCTTAAAGAGGTTGAGCTGGAAGACTTGGCTGTAACGCGAACAGTGTCACCTGCGTGCAGCTGTGAGCAAGTATTTGGAGTATGTCTACATAGAATACGATTGGTTCCATCTTAACACAGTCTCCTAAGAAATAGAAACCAGTCATTTAATAAAGCAAACTCACTGCAGAAGCAAAAAATAAAAACAAAAACAAAACCTAGTGCCAGCCAAAACTAAACTTTAAATCAATTTTTTCAGGTTCTTTCATTATAGACTAAAATGACGATGATAGAGTAATTTCCTGACAAAAACAGTCCTAAGCAAAAGGAAAACAAAAAGTCTTTCAGAAAAAATCTCTTAGATGTTTAACTCAGGTTTTATAACTTCAAATTGAAGGATGTCAATTATTCGGGCTTGGACTGTAGGTAAGTCACTTCTCCAATGTAATCAATTTGACATTTTTGCAAGTTCATTTTTCTACACTATTTCTTTTTTACTCAGCATCGGTGATAACAGATCAGATGACTACTAGGAAAAAACCCGTTGTCTGTCATAATTTCTAATATCAAAGAAATAAAAGTCAAGCTGGAGGGGAAAAGAAGACAAACTTTCTTCACCAAACACCCGATAGGAAGAGAGATAACTGGAAAAACAGTATTTAGCTACAATTGTAGAAGGATTTATGTGTTTATAAGCCACAATCTAAGGTCTTTATCAAAAATTTTTATTCGCTTGTTTTAAATTTTCGTTTGCATTCATGAGAAAAGACCACCTCACTGATAATATGTGAATAAAAATATTTTTGATAAATGAAAATTTGTATATACTTATGAAATTCAAAAGTTATATTGTACTGTTTTGATAAGGAGTCATTCTGCAGCACTTGCAGAGTGTTCCTCAGAGAATAATGACAAGAAAAAGGTTTGTGTGTATTTAGGACAGGTGCAGGCTTTGTTTTTCAAGTATTTTGGTTTGAAGAGATTGGTTGAATTTCTAGATCAAAAAAGCAGACTGTTATATTGCACTATATTGTAGTACTAATTTACTGTACTGTGGCAAAGGCTAGTGCAAGACAGATGAGCTACTATGCCTAATGGTTCCATTACCAACCATCTCCTCCACAACAATTGCCTGCAGGACTTTACTAAGGGGACATGAGTCATAGCTACCACAAAACCATACTGCCTTTTTCTACATGCCAAATAAAGAGGAGAAAGTTCCAATTTTCAATGGAATATAACTTACTCCATATTTCTGATGGTCCTGCAGGAAAACAGATTAGCACTGTCAAGACAGTAGGAGCTGGTGATGATTTAGTCAAATTATAAGACTAAAATAGTCAATGTTATAACCCAGATCTAGTTCTGGAAAATCATTTTAAAGGATGCTACGTCAATTCTAAAAAAAAGATCTTCCAGGTCCAGGAGAGAGTTTATAATGCTCATGGTAAGCAGATAGAAGAGATGTCTTATTTTTAGAACCTTCTACCCACCTCATTGACTGTCTCTCCCTTCCTTAGGAGTATTGCTGGCCTCTCAGTGATCTCTGGCAGCTACCTTCTCTGCCTCCTCCATGTGGTTAAACTTAAATTTCTATGAACATCTGCTAAATCTATAGCTAATGGAGACATTTACATAATGCATCTTTCATATGACCTGTCTCTGGAATGTTAAAACTGCATAACACTCTATAGGACACCCCAATCTACGTTCTCTCTGCACCTTCTCTCCCTCATTGTCTTAGGTACTCTTCTCATTACTGAGACAAAATTTCTGACACCCAAAGTTAATGGAGGAAAGGCTTGTTGTAGCTCAAGTCTGGAGAGGTTTCACAGTTGACTTCAAGTCAGGGCGTCACTGTGGAGAAGAAACAGTTCATGGCAGGCAGTGGAAGAAGGCAGCAAGCAGTGGGGAGGCAAAGCACTGAAGCAGCAAGCCATGACCCCAAGCCTCCTTCTGTGCAGGGAGTACTCACACACAGGGTGGGTCTCCCCATTAGTCACATCCAGAAATATGCCAAAACAATCAGTGAGCAGGAATCCCATAACCTTGATCCTAGTACCACACATTTAATCCCAGCAGCACACACTCTAGATCCAGCGATCTCTGGAAAGCCCCACCCATGACCACATGAAGCTTTGGGAAGACAAAGCTCAACACAACCATAACACTAATACTTCTCACACGTCTTCATTCAAGAAATATTTACTGAATGTTTACTGGGTGCTAGATACTGTGCCGAATGGTAAAAAATCTTGTGAGAATGAGGATCTGATCTTTGTCCTCATGCCATGTGGCAGGGAATTGGGGAAACAGGCTTTAATCACATTTGTGACTTCACGATACAGGAACTTGGAATAGGACGGAGGACTGAACCTCTGTTCCTCCTTTTCATTCCTCTCTTTCTCTTCCTTCCCCTGTTTTTCCACTCTACTGTCTATTGCCACCCCTCCCTCCTACTTCTTACCTTCCTTTTCTGTCTCCTTTCTTTACTAACTACACAAGAGATGTTTAATGTTGAAAAATCTGTAGCATATGTATGCAAAATAAAAAAGATGAAAAACAAACTATGCCAGCCCACATTCACTGAGTGTGCCCGATGTGAACAAATCTCTCTTTCACCTCAAGTTTGGAGTCCATTCTGATCAGGGATCTGCTTAATTGGAAAAGTTGAAATAATAGCATAAAAATTTTCTTAAGAGCAAGATTTCAACTCAAATGACTTCACTGCATTGTTGAATGAGGGCAGTCATGAGTTAAAGCAAGGAGTTAAAACTCCTGAAGCAAAGGGATGTTTTAAAAAATTTGACTCTGAATAGAAAAGAGTTACATATTATCAGAGAGGAATGTGGAAGTAGAATTCCTGTAGATAGTTTTCTTCATATAATATTAATATATTCATTGCTTAGGAGCATTTGGGAAAAACTAATCACTTAGCCATTGCCACAGTGGCTCTGTGGAAAATAGCAGATGAGAGTAACAAGTGAATGGTTTGTCTTGTTTTTTTTTTTTTTTTTTTCAAGCTCAAATGGGAGTCCTTTCCATGGTACCCAAAAATAGGAACATTGTCATTCAAAGGACAGGCAATGGGCTCAGTAATAACACATAGACCCAGTAAGAATACATGGGAGACATTTTCTTTAAAACTGGAAATCTCTTCATTAAACTACAAATTATTAATTTTAACATCAATCTTTACATTGCATTTCCTGTGTTATATAAGTTAATTCAGTGTCATGATATATAATCAGCTCACTTATCATAAAATTTTTAGACATCTCCCATAACTTTAAAATATAGTTGTGTTTCATTTGTTAGACATTCCCTACCTGAAGGCACAAAAATAAATTTGCACTGCATGTTTTTTTTTTCAGAATGTTTTCACCTCTTTTTAGATCAACACCTGCTAGTCTGGTCTTGTGTCTCTTTCACTATCTCAGATAGAATTTCACTGCTTAGAGGCTTTTGAAAGACAGCAGATAACAAACACTGTTTGGTCCCTTGGATTTCAATAGAATAACCTGAAACTTCTTATCATGCAGGGCCAGGCAGACCATGATATTGGGGAGGGGCTGAGGGTTCCCAGGTCCTAGTTCCATGAATAACTGGATTTCTTTTCAATAAAAATGGGTTAAACTGAACACAAATTCAACTGAAATGAATGTTTCTTAGCAACATTAGAAATATATGGGAGTCCATCTATTTTGTTCATTTCAAGACTCAGCTCTGTGCTTATAGCTCAGCTTAGCCCTGCACAAAAGTGACATACACAGGAGAGGGCTGAGTAGACATCAAGGCATCACAGGCCGTTTTGGTGGGAGACTACATTGGGTTTATATACATGTGCATTTGCTCATCTCCTGATGAAGAGGCTTTTAAACAGCCGCAGAATGAGTTCACTGGTCCAACAGCCGATTCAACCAGGCATTGAAAGCACCTACCCACGGCCAGAGAGAACATACATGTGCTTCCTTTGTACATACAGGTTATGTTATTAGATATTTTCAAAGGCTTTTTAGAAGAAAACTACCAATCCCACTAAAGGAGCTTTGGTTTTCAGATATTAACAAACAATGTGTGTATGTATGTGTGAAAGGCTGTCTCTCTCAAAGAACATGATTATTTATTCAGTAGAGCTAGTGCTTACAAGACTGCAACTTTCAATGTGTGTAGCCACCACCCATAATATATAACCAAGGACCTTGCACATTCTAGGCACTTGTTCTTTGTTGAATGAATGAATTAATGAATAAATGAGTTGTTCCCTATCCTATTCCAGTTGAGGCACTCAACAGCCTATTCTGAGACTGGCTGGCATCAGTAAATACACAGGTGCTAACCTGTATTCCCTTCTTTACTGAGCACATATGTCATCTGTCATGGTCTGTTATATTTCTGGCACACTCAGCCAGTGCCTCTCTGACTGGCCTGTGGCAAATTAGCTTCTCTTTAGTGCTTCTATTTTGTAACAGGAAAAGAGAACATCTACTGATTATATTCCTCAAAGTCAGTATGCAGCTAACAAAGGTATTTCCAGGCAGAATAATGTAAGCCAATAAAATTGGGTCATTTGGTAAATCCATAGAGACACAAAGAGAGAGGTGATTTCTGGCAATAGAGAGGGAAGATGAAATTGAGAGTCGCTTGGTGGATATGCAGATTCTTTTGCACAGATGAAAATAGTTTAGGACTAGACATAAGGAGCAGTTGTACAACACAGTGCTATACTAAATGCCACTGAATTTCACACTCTGAGGTGATTAATCTCATACTATGTGAAATTCAATTCAATAAAATTTTGTATTATAATATAGTTCTAAAGTAAATCTTTGACAAGCTTCTGAGACAGGGAAAAATCTGAGACACAGAGGTCAAATAATTGAACCAAGGGCTGAGGAGATAGCTCAGCAGCATAAGCACCTGCCTGGCAAGCACACAGTCCTGAGTTTGATCCCTGGTACAAAAAAAAAAAAAAAAATGTCAGTCATGGTGCCTACATGCCCACAATCCTCACACTCAGGAGGCTAGGGTAGGAGGATTGCTGCGAGATCAACATCAGCTCACTACAAAGTGAGTTCAAGGCTAACCTGAACTGTATGGTGAGAGCCTGCCTCAGAAAGACAAATATTAATATTAATAATTGAACCACAGCAGTTTCTAGTAAACTTGTAGTAGTTTCTAGTAAATTTATAGCAAGGAAGTAAAAAACTAGAATGATAGGAGTGGTCAGTTACTTTGACTTGATTCAGAACTATCACTTGATGTTACAGGACATGTCCAGAACAGCAAGGAAATGCTACTCCTTGATCATCTTGAAAGGAAACTAATACCTATGGCATGTACAGTATTGATGATCAGCATTATTTTTGGATTAGAGTTTACCTGCATGTGACTCTGTGAAAGCAAGACTTTTGAGAGCAAGTTCTCTTGTCACAGCACATTTGAATTTCAAAAATCTTGGTTCTTAATAAATAAACACATATTTATTGAGTTCTGTTATACATAGCATGTGTCCATCACCAAGGGGTAAAAGAAAATGACAAAGCAAGCTTTCATTGCCATCATTTTATTATTTACAAAATTGAACTTAACAAGCATATGGTAATACTTTGGATTAAGCAAACAAATACAATATAACCTTACATTTATGCAATTTTTGACAAAATTCCTTGCCATCTGTTATCCTTACAACTATCCTGGGAGAAGGTAGAGTACGATTGTTTATTTTCACACTGTAAAATTAGAAAGCTTGAAAGATTCAATACATACAATAGGCAGGATTTGAATCCATGTCACAAATATCTAGACTGGTACAGGTAAAACTGAAAAGATTTGAGCTCTAATTATAGTGTTGCCACAAACTCCACTCCACATCTTGCTGTCTTAAGTGAGATGGTTGAGAGGCTTCTCAGATGTGTAGGCTTTGGGAGCCTATATTCCCATCCTTTAAGCAAATGCAAAAGTTAGACATTGATCACCTAATTTTCGTTCCTGTCATTATTAATCCAACTGCACCTTTTAGTTACATAGCTTTTTTTCTTAGAGCCATTCAGTCACGTTGTGTGAATATTCATGATGTAAAAATTATGGTCACAAGTCATTTCCAACGAAGGTACCCTGGAAAAAGGATTCCTTCAGATTTTCAGCCTATTGCAGAGGAGCTTCTGAGTTCACTCTGGTCCCATCTGCCGATCACACGCTGTCCTGTTTCAGAGGATCCCTCACTTTGGTCCTTGCAAACAGCTTTTCTCTCTCTTGTCTCACTTGACATCGCTAGAACGAAATAGAGACCTTAACAAGTTGTGCACAGCAACAACTCAGTCTAAGCCACCCTATCTCTCCTCAGGCTAACACAGCCCTACACCCAGTACTATTGTTAGCTACAAGGCTGCGACTGAGATAAGGCAGGGTGGGAACTTGACCCAGTGACAGCCAATCAGAAGAGCTTTTGTCTGTGGATCTGACCAGGGTGATTCATCAGCCCCCAATCCCAGAGGATTTCAAGGAGAGGACAAAAGTCCACTATTATACGAAAGCTGGGCTTAGGTCTATTTCCTTGTACAAAAAAAAAAAAAAAAAGTTAAACTGTCAAGAGCATCTTCAGAATTACCACAAAACAACATTCCAGGGAGAAGAATGGGGGAAGATAAACTAAGTGCATATTGGATCTAATGTCATTGACGTTACAGAGAGAAGAGACAAGTCACTGTAATCCAGACTAACCTGTCCCCAAAAGAAGACTCCAGTAACCTCATTTATCTTAAATGTCAACAAAATCATGGTTAAAAAAATATAACTCACTAAGAGAATGACCAGAGCGTTCCAAGCACAGATGCAGTCATAAGCAGGGCCACTCTTCTTAGGCCTTCCCTGCTCACCCTTAGTTAATAAAGATAGGCAGTTTGCTCACCTCTCTGCTCCAAAGCATCTTGAGAAATATAAAAGCAAGCAAGGTTTTCCTTTCTTTGATCTCCTTTCTTTTATATTTTACTGTTATGGAATATGCAGCTCTACACTCAGACATTTTAGAAACCACAAAAACCTCACTCCTAGTTTGTATCAGGAGCCACAAAAGATGGAGGCACTGCCATTTTCTGCACCGTAGATATGAAAGGATTCCAGAAAAAGGCAATATTGGAGATGCCCTTTCCCTCCAAGGAGAAAGCTCTAACCACTTTTGTAGAGAAGGGATTTCTAGAATGAGAAGAAACATACAATAAATAAGTGAGAGGGGCTGAGGAGATAGCTCCGAGGCACAAGTGCCTGCTGGGCAAGTGCAAGGTCGTGAGTTCGAACCCTGGTCCCACAAAAAAAAAAAAAGTGAGAAAGGCAAACAATAAACAAACCAATAATCCTTTATAATTTGATGACATTATATTTAAGGCCTTATGTCCTCTATTGATGATTTCCTTTTAATTATTTTATTATTTCAGTTTATCATGAGACAAAAATATCAAATAAGCCTTGAAAAAGCCATCAGGAGACACACATTCTCACTAGAAGTGCAAAGCACTGACATGGCCATTCTACACCCACAGCACAGTTATTTTTCATTTACTTAATCATTCACCACATGATTACTTATTAAATGGGTAGTATTTCTAAGAGCTAGTTTGGGTGCTGGTTGTGGAAGTTTTCCATGTTCGAGACAGCCTTTGGAAAAGGTGGTCAGAATATCCCACACACATAGATTCAGGAAATTCAGACTCTATAATCCTGCTCTCATATTTGTTTGGTTCAAAAATTAGCAGCTGACCCAAGCACAGCTACCTATCAGACTTCTAGCAGTCCATAAGGGAGCTAATAAGATATGGCCCAAGTGCTTCTGAACCCTGGGTACTAGCAAGATGAGTCATTATAATCCTCTTTCAGAAGGTGTAAGAATTAAACATACAAAAGAGAGCAAGAGGTAGAGTGGGGTAGACCACAAGAGAGAAATGACATCATGTACACACCCTGAAGCAATAGAAGCCACAGCTTAGTATAAATTATTAAGTGAATAAATAACGTAGGAAGTTGCTGGCAAATGAAGCGGCAGTCTCAGTGAAAAAGGAATTACGCATACCTGCTACCAAGAGGAAATGACCTGTTAATTCAATCGATAAATGTATATTGGGCATCTTCAATATGTGAAAATAGAAATGTGAACAAAACAAAATCTATGTCTTCAGGAAGTCTACTGATGGAACCAGATATTAATCAAAACATCACAGAGCCACAGCAAATGCATAGAAAATAAAATGGCACAGAGTTATGAGAACATAAGGCAGGAAGCAGTGATGCTTAGATGGAGAGGAGAAGGGTCCAGGAGGGGAGAGCTCAGAGAAGACCTCCTGAGATAAAGAGTTGGAAGGAAGATCTGCAACAGACAGACAGAGAAGGAAGAGGAGGAAGACTTAGGTGGGCAGATGTGGTTGGGGACAAACTGTGGGGGAGTGGACGGAGATCCTGGAAGAGCAACAGGCAGTGGAGAGCAAAGCTACTCTGGAACATTAGGGAAAGGCCGTGTTATGCTGGGGCTTGCATTTAATTTCGATAATTGGGGTCTTAATGCCAAGAGCAATGGGAAGCTATCACAGGATTCCAACAAGGACAAGTTAGATGGACATTGAAACTCAATATTGTGACTCCTATGGGAATGAATTTGAGGGGCTTGGAGTGGGAAGAACACTTCAAAAGTTTCTACAGGAGAGAAATGGCAACTTGGACCAAAGGGCTAGATATTATCCTGGTCATGCCATGCCTCAAAGTGGGGAGAACATCAAATTTATCTTTACATTCATAACGGGTGGTACCACCTAGGTGCTCAGTGATTACACCAAAAGTGGGTTAGTAAATAATTAAAGATAAATTCTAAAAGACTTACTGGTCAGTAATACTTCAGTAAGTTCTCTCCTTCACAGCAAATAGGCCCTGAAGGAGAAATGTCTAATGACCGTGCTTCAGGTAATATGCTACTTGCTCAGAGGAGATATTTCAGGACAAAGGAAACTTATTCTTAGGTTATCATATTAATTGGTAATCACGGACTTGGTAGCAAAACAAAGAGAGATCTTGAGAAGGAACAGCAAATATTCACTGTCCAAGAGGTAGAATGCTAGATTAGTGGTTGACATCACATGTTCTGATGTCTTGGTACCCAAAGTCACTTGGAGCTATACCAGCTTTTTCATCTCATTATGACAAACATGCCATTTAAACCCTCTCGGATTACATTTCTTCCTTCTACATGCTAATATTAATAGTATTATGCCTACCTGAAAATACTGTTGATATTTAAATAAGATTGAATGAGACTTAGTTATCCCAAGGAAACTCTCAATACACACTACGATTTTCATTATCCTCAGACTGTAAACTTCACAAAGAAAAACACTCTTTTATTTGAGAACAGGTTCTGTGACATATTCAGTGCTTTATAAACTTGTGGTTTGACTTTGTGAATTCATCCATCATCTTCAATTTGAGGATTTCACTTCACACATTTGCTTCAGAGAACCATCTTTTTAAACTGAGGTAGTCTAGCAATCTCTTGCTCCTTGGAAGAGAATGTTCTTCCCACCCTGTAATTAACAGTCTTACCATCACCTTCCTTTTTTCCTGTTCCAAAAAAAAAAAAAAAAAAAAAATTCAGTCTGCTTACCTTCCCCCCCACAAATCCTGTTATTTCCAAATTAATTGCTCCTACCTGCCTTGCTTTATTTTATCTGTTAACTTTGCTTTCTTGTAAGTAGATGATATCTGTTTTACTGTTCCCTTTCTCATATTATTAATGAACTTCCTAGCCCTGGCATCAGTTGAGAGTTATCCTTCAACTTGGCTTCTTAAACCAGTCTCTGAATTCTTTGCTGCTTAGGTGATTGCTTTTGGCATTGTCCTTGCCAATTCACCTTTGTTAGGAAATTCTTGTTTCTGAAAATGTCCCTTTCTTACAGAGTACAGGAGAGAAGCACTCCTCCCAACAATGTTCTAACTAGTGTTCCTGTGGGGTTAGTTATATTGCCTCTTCCCTTTGAACGTCTAGTAAAACATGTCTTCCAGCTAGAATTGTGCATTGTCTATATCTCTGGCTGGTAAAAAGAGGAAAAAGCCATACTTCTAGGTGCACTTCCCAAAGGAGTCACATAAAAATCTTTCCACTTCCATCCCTCTGTGAATTTCCTCCAAAAGATTACCTCCCACTTCCCCAATTTTTATGCTCCTCCCATATTTGACTACTATATAGGTGATTGTGCTTATTGATTGTATTTTAACCCTTGTGTCCTGGCTTATTACAAACTGTTCATCTTCCTATCTACCCAGCCCCCAGCCTCTTGAATTTCTTCACAAGGCCTTCAGCAAGATGTTTAATATTTTGTTTCAAGCATGTTTCTGTGTGAGGGCTTCATTTTTTGCTTTTCTTAACTCTTACTTATTAACACTGAACATCTTGTTTCCACATTTTATTTCTCACATTTACCTTTGCTCCTAAGTGAACAGCTCATAGCAAATCATGTTAAGACTTGCATCCTTATTCACAATGGATCCAGTAGAAAAGAAGGACTATTTGAGTTGAGAAGCAAGGAATCTTAGCACACGAAGAACCCAAGATGCAGTTTGACACAGTGCTTTCTCCCACATGGATATCTTTATGACGTGTACACACACCTCAAGTCACAAGCACTTTGCTCTCCAAGTAATCTCCTCTTGTACATAATCCAGTGTTCTACAAAGTACAACCTAATTATTAAGTACAATCCATCTCACTACAATGTATGTACTAGTATTGCCTTTTGAGGTTCTATGCAGTATGTTGAATCAACAATTCCCAGTAAGTATTATTAAATATTTAATCAAATATGTCATAAATCTTTGACTATTATTCTTTTGCAAGCCAGTTATCCCAAATTCCTCCAACCATTCACTGATTGCTTTGGCTTCTACTTCCCTTAGTCTCCTATAAGGTTCTTATATGTTAATGCCTCTTCTTGAGCATATTACCTAGAACCAAATGCAATGTTTCCCAAGGATGGAAAAAACTCAGAGCATGGTCCATCAAGGATCATTTAGTTACATTCATCAGTCCAAATTTACCTTAGCTTTTGTATATAAGGTCATTACTGTGATTCATAAAATGTTATATGAGTTACTCCTGAATCAGACATCCTCTTCTACAGATTTATACAGCTCATAGCTAATCAAAAACTTTAATTTTTGGAAACTAAAAGTAAGGCTTCACATTTAGACTTATTAAAATGCATTTTGTGAATCTTGGGTCATCTTTCCACCTTTGAGGTCATTTTAGATTCCAGCTCTAATATTAAACTTCATGCTACTTCTCTTCAGCTCTAAGTTTAGGAAATATTTTTCTTCCCACAGATCCTTGACAAGAATACTGACAGAATCAGACCTGAAAACACAAACCATAGAGCCTTCCTTGAAGTTCATGTCAGTAAAACAGGCAGCATTCCTGAGGTTCTCCATTATGCAAGAGATATAGCTCTGGAATGCACAGTGCTGCACACGCTTCTCCCAGTAATGTTCCTAACATTAGCGTGGCAACAGATAACATGTGTTATGATCTCTGAGTCTCCTATGAGCTAGCTATTTTTCTAAGAAATTTGCATGTGTCCATACCTTCAGTCTCCATAATGATTCTGTAAAGGAGATAGGCATATTGTTATTCCCCTTTTTGTAAAAAGAAACTAGGGCATAGAGAAATTAGCATGGTTATCGGACAGCGGCAGCACAGAAAATTCAACTCAGCTAACAGAGATTCAGGCTCTACATTACTAATCCTTCATTGAAAGTTTGCCAAATGACATACAGAAATATGTATTTTATGACCCCTGGCCAAGCCTTTCCAAAATAAGAAAAGCAACTGGTCTAATGTGGATTTTAAGTGAAAACGAGAATGACTCTTGAAACCTCTAAATCCTTATAACCTATACCTGCAGTTATCTAGAGCTGGCTTTTGCCAGTAACTGAACTCAGACTTCTGTATGTTCAAGATTTATATATACTCCATATCCATAGGCTCCATATGACATAGGAAGTATAGCTACCTTTACAGTTTATTGACAGTGATTTAAAGATCCATGTATCTACAAGTTGATTAGTTATCCCCAGAAATAATGGACCAATTTAGCTATTTAGCCCATTGCTATTTTAATGAATCTGTTCTCCCTTATCCTTGAAAACTGTAATCCTCAGCTGGAAAATGTCCCCACAGTTTTTTTTTTGTTTGTTTGTTTGTTTTTTTTTTTTGAAAAATTAGTATTTCTCTTACTTTCATCTTAAAACATCACAGCATCTTCTCCTCTCAATAAACTTTGTTATTGTCCTGAGATGATAGTGAATAATGTCTGTTTAGCAGGTTATTCACCTCCCTCCTCAAAATATGGCTCATGAAAGGTGATTTCATGGCACACTAGATTAGTTCAAGGAAAGAATATAGGTCAACCCAAATATCTCCTTGCACCATCCTTCTGTGGGGAAAATGATTTATTGTGTAGCCTAGCTGTGGAGGTACACTTCACACCAAACAGGGTAGGAGTGGCCAAGACAAACAGAACTGAAAGACCAGAATCCCTAGGGAATCAGGGAGGCTGAGGGATCGTAGTAACTGGTAGAAAAAAAGAAAGAGAACTAAAGAAAGAAGGAAACACGAGAAGATAAGAACCAAAGAAAAAAAGAGGGAGAAAGAGATCCCTGTGGGCCAGGATAATTAACATGGATCACACGTATCTTTTAACAGTGAGCAGAGCTTGTCTTTCCAGCTTCAAGTCCCAATGGTTTCCTCCCGTGACCCCAACATACACCCACCCCCAAATGTTTCCCTTAGCTCAACATCCTGGATGCACATTGTGACATCACTACTCTTCATCTTTGTTCACAAGACTTAAAAGTGCTCAGTGCTGTGCCTAGAACAGAGTTCTTACCTAGCCTTTATTAGTAATTCTCTCTATTGTTCTTGTATACTCAGTAGACCCTGAGACTCATTTAGTTATTGAGTACAAATTCAGTTTAAGTCCTTGTGAAAAACTATTAAGATTGTGAAAATCCAAAATTAACCTTGGGATGACCTTGAGGAATGTTGTGATAGGTACACCAAGGTGACTCAATATGTATTTCACATTTACTATGCATAATTAAAAACTATGCCCCTATGAGCCTTTAGCTAAAAGCATAAATTCTTTTTATTGCTTACTACTGATACAAAGACATTTTCACTTCTACTCCTTCCACAATAAGTCGCCAGAGCAAAAATCTCACGAAAATTCATAAAAGTACTCAGGAAAAAGCAAATTTTGGAGAAATCTAACAATAGAAGTGGTGCTTTGAGTTGGACCTCTTCAGTGTCTGTCAGTAGGACAACGTGTAGCTCACTGACTCAGAGAAAAGTATTAAGAAGAGTGTTGCTCACATTCTGCTACTAAAACAACAGAAGCTGTTTTTGTTTCTGGATATTTCAAGACAAGTTGAATCCCAAAGAAGTAAAGAAAGGAAATGTTTTTCCTGGCTATTCCTCTGGTGGCTCTCTGCATCCTGACCTGGTGGGGGCAGCATCACGTGACCATCTTTTTGAGATGGAGAACATGGGAACAGCCCTTTGTCAGATCGTGCTTGCAATCTACAAATTCCAGCCAAGCCAGATTTCACTTTCTACAAAACTGTTGCCAGGCGCTAATGCTACAAGAATTGCACTGCATAGACTTTTTTTTTTTTTTTTTTTTTTTTTTTTTTTTTTTTTTGTCTTTTTGAGACAGGGTCTCGCTATGCAGTTGAGGCTGGCCTTGAGCTCACTTTTGTAGCCCAGGCTGGTCTCGAACTAGCACCAATCCTCCAGCCTCAGCCTCCCAAGTGCTGGGATCACAGGCGTGGGCTACCACGCCTGGCTTGCATAGACTTTTTAAAGAAATCAGTTACAAACCTTTTTCACAAGCCAAACAAGTTGAGCTACCAGAAATACTTTGTGTGAAATGTATATAACGACCTGTTGTTGTATTGCATGGTGTTTACAGGTCAACTGTCTTTGTGCACCAAGGTAGAATATGATGAATGTAACACAAGTTTTCACAACGTGCAGCATTTTTTCTCATACTTCCTTCGCAAGACCGTGAATGCTAAAGACCAATGATAGGGGACCAGCAGCCAAAACAGGATTCAGGGCCATTCTTGCTGACAGCGCTATGGAGTTACTGAAGGAATAGCAAGATGAAGCTTTCAGCTTTCTTCAGTGTCTAGGAGAAAGTATCTCAAAGGAACTTGTGATTGGGAAAGTTTTGTTAGCTACAAAATCAAGAGTCATGGTATAATAAAAACAAGGGGAAGTAGTTTCATAAGAAATCCCTCTAAGGTGCAACTAAATTTTCAGATCCACACATCAGAAAAAGGGTTACTTTTTTAAATACAGATTCCTAAGAGAATCTGTGCAATTTACAAGATTATGCCATATTGTTTAATTTACTAAGTCCTTATAAGCTACAGATGCCTGGGAAATATGGCCAAGTTAGTAAAAATGATTGGTTATATGAGGCAGGTTTTCACATGCAGTAATTCCTGGTCATTACATTAGACCAACATTATTAGACAAATGGACAAGTCACATGTCTCTGGATCTTCTGTAAGAAGCCCCTCTATATCTAAACTATAGGTAAAATCAGGGTCAGAGCAACATATATTTCTTGACTAGGCATGAAGGACTTATGTTTTCTTAGATTCCTGCTGTGTCCCAAGGAATATGTATATCCTTCCCTGATAATCACAACAAGAAATCTAAGCTTTTTTTTTTTTTTTTGTGCAGGACCAGGGTTCAAACTCACGACCTTGTACTTGTCAGGCAGGCACTTGTACCGCACTTGTACCATGGAGCTATCTCCCCAGCCCCAAGAAATCTAAGCATTTCAATTTCAAATTGTCTAGATAGGTCCATCCACTTTCTTACCAGCCCTGCAATTTTTTCTTTCATGCTCTTCCATAGTGAAGAATCCATTCAGTTTTCAGAAACCTTTTTTCTATACTCTGTCCAAATTGATTCTCACTAAATGCTACTGATTCTACCTCTCAAACATCTACTGAAATCATGGTATCCTTCCTTCTCATTCAAGCCAAGATTTTCTATAGTTCATAATCACTGGAATGTTTTGTTAGCCAGTCTCTCTGCCTCTGATCGTGACCTTTCTCCTCTCCATCCTCAGTTCCTGTTTCTTTTGCAAAGTCAGCATGAAAATGGGACTGCTTGAAACAATTCCTCACTGCTTGTAAACATGGTTCTCCACCACCGGAGACCAAAATGATACTGATAATCTAAGCTACTAAAGTACAATTCTATCCAAAGTAACAATATGTGTAGAGCTCTTTGCGAAAGTTAAGGTATGAAGGGAGGCTTTCTTACAATTGGACTAAAATGGGCTCCCTGAAGCTTCCAAGGATTTAAGGGCCCTCTGACTCATACTTAAATGCTCCCTATTTTACAATGTCCTTCTATATCTCCTCCTCATTATTGCTAATGAGTGAGCAAGACTGGAAGACAAAATGTATAGATAGAAGACAGGAAGTGCTGATTATACAGGATCCTAATAAAACAGAAACAAGAGAAAGTTCTTCTCAGACAGTGATAAGGATTTCTTCACATACATTATTTTTTTAAATCTGGGAGAAGTTTATGCCATAAGTTTAGAAGTTGTTAGTTAAAAGACAGAAGAATAAGATTCTGGGCTCAGTGGCCATCACCACTGATCTAGGAGCATGTAGCACGTGACTGCCTTAAGGGAGTTTTCCAAGACAACTGGCCACAGTTGCAAACTGTGCCACTGGCACAGTGGCAATCCACATGTGTGGCGGCACACTGAGAGGGTAGATCAAATGCAGGAGAGCACTACATGATAGCAAAAGGCCAGAAAAAGTCTTGGTTTTATGTAAAGAGGGGACTTAAAGAATTTTGGGAAGAGTAAATTAGACTGGATGTCCAACCCACATTTTCATCAGAGGACCCCCAAAATGACCTTCGGAACCATAAAGAATAGAGGGAGGAGGGAAGGAGCTAACACTCAGTAACTGGGTACAGTAGTAAGAGTGTTGATTATAGAGGACTCAGTCAAAAAGACAGGAAGGAGAAAAGAAATAGATAAGCTTGTTCTTATAGGCAATGTTATAAAATTATCTGACCTGTATAACAGCCCAGTTACTGTTTCTTAGGGCATAAGTAAAATGGATAGTGTTGATGACTATCACAATCCCCATACGGACTCCTGGACCTGGACATAATGGCCTAATGGACTTTAGTGGTCTAACTCCCCCCTACCTGAAGAATACTTAAACAAATCTCATTTCCTATGGAAATTAGAAAGAGTGGCACAAGTCAAAATAAGCAGGCACAACGATGGCCATCAGCTTATCATTAAATCACCTGGTTGGGCTTACAAAACGTTTGATCAACTACAAGATGAAAGGAAAGTGCTGTGGAATGAAAATCTTTTACCAGGGTGACCCAAAAACTGGGTCACCCAGTTTCTGGAGCAGTCCCAACCTGAGCTCCTTTGAGTCCTGGAATGTGGCTATTGATCTAGTTCCATACTCACGCACTTGGAAAGAGGAGTATCTGCTGCAGAATGAGTACATTTTAAGGAAGGGTTATGTGGTAGGACACCAAGGGTGAGTTCAGAACTGAAACAGTGGAATAGCACACCCACCATCTCCACAACGCCAGTGCAGAATAGGATAGACTAGGCAGTGTTAATGTTTGTCCTCCTTTGTGCTTGGCCACTGCACATCCCATAGTCATTTCCCCAACTTGTAGGTGCAGTTATGTTAGCCCCTTTGATAGTTATCAGTAATGCTTTCAGCCTGGCATCCTGTGCTTTCTCAATGGAGCCAGGATGATGGGACGAGGATAGGCTTTCTTGCAAAGATGCCCTATCTGGTGTTTGCTAACCTATTTCCATAGCAGTGTACCCAATTTGATGAGTGCAGTGATTGAGGTCCCATGTCTTGGCTCAAGGACAGGTGACAGATATGAATTTCCAAGCTACACTAGATCATCCTCATTAAAATAGGTGCATGTTCTGATGTCCTTCTTTGTCTATCATATTTCTGTTATTATTAAAGTTCCTGGGAAGTCATGTGACACAGTGCTAACCTGTAAGAAGTAGAAGTCTATCAATAATTTTGGGAAAATTCTTTTTCATTCTCCTGATACCCTTCTTTTCCTTCCTCCCTTAACCTCCTTGGAATGCATCTAGAAAGGTAGCCTGGTTTTTGGTGTTTCATAGATATTCTGTAAGCATGAGGCAGCATTCATGAGTACAAACATAACTGCTAAGGACAGTGGACCATAAACATGGAACCCTAGGCCATCTGCCATCAAACCCCTGTTGTATAACTCAGGGAGTCCATGTTCTCATGTAAGCCACTTTCATAATTCAACTGCATTCTTGGCTATTTTCCTGCTCAGAAGCATTGCCTTAGACAAAAGTGCAATGGTACCAAGTGTACCAACTGCAATCAGTCATTTTGCTATTGTCCATTTTGTGACATTTATTGTCTTTCCTGGATCATATGTGAGTATGTGCTGCTTCTTCTCCACTAAGCAAGATATAGTGAGCAATCATTGGTCAAAGTGGAAATGGTACCCATGCTTATTTTACAATTAATTATTCTCAATATTTTGGTCTCAATAGTTTTTTTTTTTCTTTCCCTGAGCTCTGCTATCATAGAGGTTTTGGTAGTGCAGAGAGAAATTCTTTCACCACAAAAATATTAATGTCCTCATTGAGCTGGAAGTCAACAGGAAAATTTCCTTTGTAATTATTTATACCACTAAGGAAATAGACAAAAACCATCAAACAGATTGCTTAATGAACTGAAGTTTACCAACAGGACTAGCAAAGAAGGTGACTGGAAGACCACTGGCACCCAGGCAGGAAGAAACACCCAGGGCTTAAACGCAACAGGCCATTGCACTAGTTTTAGAGTTCTGATCAATAGTCATCTTGATGAAAGAGAAAAAGAACACAGAATCAACCACGA
>PVJA010001285.1:105751-131465 GCA_004027025.1 Myocastor coypus
AATGGTATCATTAATATTAACTGTTAGAAAGAAACACAAAGAAAAAGAGAATTAACTGTTATTATTGGAAACTAATGATATAGTCTGATGTCAGAATTAGAGGAGAAAGAAATATGACCAGTGCTTCAGTGAGCACTTGATAATGTCAGGAAGATAAAAATAAAACAAGGAAAAAGAACAAAGCAATAAAGATGTAGTCATGTGCAATAAAGACAAGAGTAAAGTAACTGCTTCCAGAAAGAGAAATTGCTAAGAGTCAGGAAATTCTATGGAAAGGGTACAGGAACATTCAAGTGCCTGAACTTGATGGAGGGTTCATATTTGCATGGACAGAAAGAAGCCAAAGAGCAGAATAATAGCAGATGTCTTAGTTACCCTTCTCTCATTGCTGGGATAAATACCCAACACTCAAAATGAAGGAAGGAAAGTTTTATTTAGCTCACAGTTACTGGAAGTTTCAGTCCATACTTGGCTGGATCCAAGGCAGAGAGGCACAAGGCAGAAAGCAGCAGTTCACAGTGGTGGAACAGCGACAATGGGCGACAGAGGCAATGGAACAACCAGGGGAGTAGACAGCAACAGCATGAGTCTGTCTCTCTGTCTCTCTTTATATTACATTCAGGCTCTCTGCCTCAGCCTATCCACCTTAGGCCACACTCATAATCCCAGAAGTACTCAGACCCAGAATCCCATCAGTACTAAAACACATAATCCCAAGGGATCATGAGTTAAGTCTTAAACTCTAGTAGTCCATGCCCCATGATTGCACGAGGCTTTGGGGGACAACTAGACATAAACCATAACAGCAGAAGAAGCTGCACTGCACATCGGAGATACATGCCTAAACAGGATGTGTCCAAGGGGAGGTAGAGAAGAATAGATATGTAGAATCAAACTTGAGGTTAGCAATTGCCATAAGGAGACAGAAGAAACTCCAGGAAAGCAAAGCAAAATTCCCTAACTTTCATTTTTGCAAGAAGCATATTTTCAAGGTCATCATATTGTCTGGTATGCATAGACTTAAAATACTTTTAAAACAATGTCTTTTGTTTTTACATTTTAATATCACATAATCTGTTTCTAAGTTCCCTAGATTTTTAAGGAAAAATGTCTCTTCACTTCCCCCTGCTAATACTGTTTCATGAAGAGATGGTTTTATTAAAGCCTGTTTAAAATTCAAAGGAACAAATAATATCTTGCTTTCTCTTGCATTTCCTTTCATCTGAGGTTTTTAAGGCACTTTAGCTTTGCTTGTTTGTTTGTTTTGGTTTTTACTGTATTTTAGGGAAAGGTCTACAGGGTGTTCAGGGTCTCACTACTAGATTGGACTCTAGTAATTCGATTGCCTCCCAAGATCTGGGAGTATAGGCGCGTGCCACCATGCCCATTCTCAGTTGCCTTCTCAGCATGCCCTGTGGGCAGAGCTAGCATGGCAGGCCTAAGGATCAAACCCCCAGCCTTTGTATCTGTTTGCAGGTGCTTTAATACACTGAGTTATTTGGCCAGCCCTTTTTAAGGCACTTTGGAAAAGCAGCTATACCTAAATAGATATAAGATAACCTTACTATGCCATTTTTTTTAACCAATGAGAACAAAACAATATAATACTAATGAGTATGTTAGATCTCAGGATTCAGGCTAAAAACATCTATATACTAGGACACACAAAAGAAACTAAAGCTAGAGCCCTTGAGCATAAAGAAAGGTATATTCTTTTCTCCTTCTTAAGTAGAGGATCCATTCAGTATTCAGTGCTTTTTTAAAAATTTATTTATTTATTTATTTATTTATTTATTTATTTATTTATTTATTTATTTAATATTATGGCTGGCTCAGCCTGCCCTGGGGGTGGAGATGACGCAGCATTTGATGCTGGGAATAGAATCGCGGTCCCTGATATTGCCTAAGCTTATCTAAGCAGGCACTTTAGACTGCTGAGCCATCTCACCAGACCCTTAAGTGCTTTCTTCATCTGTACAAGAATAATAACTGAAGGACTGTTAGACCCGTGTGCAGTACCTAGACATCCTGAGAGAAGTCAGAAAAACCTCTTCCCTGTCTTTCCTAATTATTGTTTTTCTTTTGCTGACAAATATTTTTAACTTCACAGCTATTATGGTTTGTGTTTAGTTGTCCCCCCAAAGCCTCATGCAATCATGGAATGTGGCTTCTATAGACTGAGACTTGATTCATGATCCCTGGGATTGTGTTTTAGTACTGATGGGATTATCAGTCTGAGTACAGCTGAGACTATGGGTGTGGTCTAGGGCAGATATCCTAAAGCAGAGAGCCTGAATGTAATATAAAAAGAGACAGAGAGATAGACTCAGCTGCTGTTCTCTGCTCCCCTGGTTGTTCTGTTGCCTCTGTCGTGATTGTTGCTGTTCCACTGTCATGAACTGGATGCTCTCTGCCCTGTTCCACTCAGCCTTGGGCCAGCCAAATATGGACTGAAACCTCCAGTAACTGTGAGCTAAATAAACCTTTCCTTCCTTCATTTTGAGTATCGGGCATTCGTCCCAGCAATCAGAGAAAAGTAACTAAGACAATAGCAAAGTAGTTTTTGCAGATAAAAGAGAACTAAGATGTATTTGGCTAAGCCAGAAATGCAAATTGTCTCTTCTGCCAGTATCTCAATTCATAATTTTAAATTAACTTATGTCCTCTAATTTTGGGGAGTAATGATGGGACTAAAAGCCCCTATGGAAATCCAGAGTTTCTGAGCCTTTTAATTCATGCATGTTTATGGAGCTGTCTTGAATTTTCAAAACAGGATTTCAGAGTCAGCAGCAGACAGCAGGGCAAATAAACTCTAGATTCTAGCACCATTTCTTCTCAGTAATTACAATGTTAAGTTATGAGAAAACAAGTTCTTTTTAAAATGAAGAACTCCGAGAATGTAAACACTTAATTAAGGACATTCAAACTTGTTGGGAGCAATCGAACCTGGAAATTGATCATATGTAGGAGGGCAGGACAAGGCCTTAATGCCTAAAGCAGTCAAGCTACCTGAGTCTTGAGAAAAACATGGATAATTCTGACTATTAGTCATGACACAACCTTATGTCTCATGATCCTGATTTTGTAAAGGTGTAAATAAATGTCCTTATTTCTGTTCTTTGAGTCTTTTTCTCATCAGACAAACAGACCTCCACCTGAACGCAGATCTTGTCTTCTTGTCCATCTTTTCCTCATTCCTGCCACTGTTTCTCCCTGGGGTACACCACAAAAATCTCTTGGTTCTTTGACTAACTCACCTGTCCCCTTGTTTGACCTAAAATAAGCCTTCTAATCCAAAACATGAGATTTCTTCCTGGCCAGTGAAACCACTTTCTGTCATTTGGGTCAGTTAGAGCCACAGATTGCTATTAGTTACCCTAATGTAATGCAAAGTCATGGTTATGACATTTAGGTTTTGTGGGTAGCCAATTTAATGAGGAATAAATATTTTCTCTGGTACACTTAGTACTTGGTGTACAAAGGTAGCACACATATCATTGCTCCATCTCTTCATTATAGAAAAAAAAAAAAAAAGAATGAGCAATATCTGCTTTGAATATGCTCCTAGGGCAAAAGGCTTGAGGTCTCTGTTTTAATTCAGAGTGACCTCTGAAGACCAAATTATATTCAGAGCCTCATATGCTTCTGATGGCCCTACTACTACTGGGGGGAAAACACTGGAAAGGAAGATTAGGGAATCATGATTGCATACACATATAGTCACTTCTGCTCCTAAAGGTGAAAAAGCATCTATAGTAGTAAACAACACACATTAAGCCTTTGCATTGGTTCCCTTTAATAAACAGTGGCAACAGGACCTTTTATGGGTGGGTTTGGTTCTTCCAGCTTTAGCATTATCCACAGAAGTAGTGGGACCCCTGTAGGAAGTTTGTAAACAGACGAATTTACAATCCTACCTCTCAAAAGCACTCCAAGCCACAACTCATCTAAGTCGCCTTTGTGATGTTTTCACCACTTGTGATGCCAAGGGCACGAGATCAGAGTCCTCCAACACACATACACACACACAAACACACACATACATACACACTAAGGTCTGCTCTCAGTGGGTTCAGATCTTCCTCATTTTATGAAAGCTAAAGGCTTGTTTTAAATCTCGGCTTCTTGCTTTGCTGAAGATGTCTGCGTATTCATCTATTTTTCCCCTTTGGAAACATATGCTCAGACTTCTCTGAGAAACAGAAAAATAAACTCAGAAAATGAAGCAACATAACATAATCCTCCTGAGGCCTTCATCATCTGCTTTTTTGGTTGTTGTTGTTGTAGTTTTAATTTAATTTGGCAACTATATTGCAACTTTGCAGTGGACAAATGCTTAAAATAAGCAAAATAAGACCTTTTGATAAGTATCAAGTCACCTATTACAATAGACAGCTTCCTTTAGGTGAAATATATACTGTGTATATTCTGTTCTGTGCTCTCGTTTGGCTCTGTTACTCCTTGCCCGTGTTCATCAAGGTTATCTTTGTTAGAGTGGCTAACAAGGAAAACACAGTCTTTGTCTCATTGACCTGAATACACATTTGTTTATTTTTATTCACATCACACCTATGGCTCAGATAGCGTCTCTAAGTGACTTCTCAGGATACCAGGCTAACTTTCCTACCCTCCAGTGGAAGCAGTCTCTAAATCCTTCCCTCAGGCATATGGTGATGAAAGGACCGTTTTCATTACCACCAGTTTCACATTGGACTTTCATGGGGGAAGTGACAGTTAAACCAAGACTTTTTCTTTTAAAACTGTCCATTTAACTTCTTTTGCAAAAACTAACTTTTAAAGCTAACTTGGAAAGCATGGCACAGGGAGCCACGCATGACATTCTAAAAATAATTTTTTCTTTTCTAAATATCGGTGAATTTGTCATGTGAGCTTTCATTTGTTTATGGCCAGTGCAAACCACTGATGATTCCCTCGTGTAATATGTCAGTTTGGATCATACTGGGTTTCATTCTATTTTTATGAAAACTTGTCTTTCTCATATTTATGTATTCATATATAATTCATAAATTATTATATATTTAACAAATGTAATATACAATAAGCAACATATAATTATATGTATCACCAACCCATATACGAAGATATCATTTTAGATACATCAATAAAGGCCAAACACTGACCACGTCTTTGTGCTATATTTGTTTGGAATCCAGTGACATTTTTCTGAAGAGATATCATTTTAGTCTCTTTTCTGCTGCAATAACAAAGTACTTAAGACTGTGTAAAGAGTAGACATTTATTTTGGCCGACAATCTGGAGGCTGTCAAGTTGAAGAGCCTCTCACTGGCATTTGCAGTGCTCCTGGTGAACTCCTTGTCTGCCTTCGCCTACAGCAAGAAGTGAAGGGCGAGCAGGGACATGTGGAGATGACAAACACGAGGGGGAGGCTTGCATCATAAGAAGCCGCTGTCAGAGGAGCTACTGCAACAGTCCTGAGACAGGTGATATTCATGCTAAAGAGGCTTTAACCTAACACCTTGCACTGGGCATCACTGCCACAGCGGCAGTCAACTTTCAACATAAGTTTTGGAGGGGAAATACACCACATTCATACCATTACAGGCAGCAGAGATAGCCCAACAGTCTAAGCACCTGCCTAGGCAAGCTCAAGGACCCGGGTTCAGTCCCCAGTACCACACTGGCCACCAATACAAGATGTGCCCATAATCCCAGTGCTACAGAGACTGTAATGGAGGGTCACTATGAGTCAGAGCTGTGTAGTGAGAACCTGTACCAAATACATACAATTAAGAAAAGCAAAACATTGCAGACTTGAAAAGAAAATCTGTATCTATATCTGTATCATATATATATATATATATATATATATATATATATATATATATATATATTCTGTAAGGCCACTATTACTCCAATACCAAAATCAGATAAAGCTATCACAAGAAAAATACACATCCATATCTTCTTTATAAGAATGTAACAACCTGAATGAGCCAAATCTAGCTACAAAAAACAAACAACCTAACTTTAACTAAGTAGTATTTAGAGCCATAATGCAAGATTAATTTAAATTCATAAAATCAACTAATATAGCATATCAGAATGATTGAATGAAAAACAAAAGCCACATGATCATCTTAACAGTTGTAGAAAAAACATTTGACAAATTTCACCTGCTTTTGTGATGAAAACTTTTAATGAACTATGAGTAGAGCAGAGGGCATCTTTAAAAAAAAAAAAAAAAAAAAAACACTCAGAGCTGATACTATGTTTAGTTGTGAAGGCATGTCTTAAGTTACTTTTTACTCTGTGTTGGGGCAAATACCCAACACTCAAAATGAAGGAAGGAAAGGTTTATTTAGCTCACAGTTACTGGTGATTTCAGTCCATATTCAGCTTGCCCAAGGCTAAGTGGAACAGGGAAGAGAGCATCCAGTTCATAGCAGTGGAATAGGAACAATCACGACAGAGGCAACCAACCAACAAGCGGAGCAGAGAGCAACAGTGCTAGTCTGTCTCTCTGTCTCTCTTTAAAATACATCAGGCTCTCTGCCTTAGCCTATCCACCTCAGGCCACACCTGTAATTCCCAGCGGTACTCAGATAACAATCTCATCAGTACTAAAACTCATTATCCCAGTGACTCATGAGTCAAGACTCAATCTATAGAAGTCCCTGCCCCATGACTGCACGAGGCTTTTGGGGGACAACTAGACATAACCCATAACAAGGCATTAACTTGTATACAGGAAATCTTAAGGAACAGAGCAAAAATTATTAGAACTAGCCAATTTTGAGGAAACAAGATGGCTACAGAAAAATCAATTTTGAAATTGATTTTATTCTTATGTACTAGCAACTAGTGTGAAAATAAAATATAAAACAAATTGATTTGTAATATTACCAAAAAGAATAAAGTATTTAGGATGAAATTTAGAGAAAAAGTGTAGTGCAGAGGTGCTTGGAACTCTGGGAAACCAGCTTGGCCAGAGAGATTCAGGGGCCTGGTCCATCACCTACATTAAGTGAAGCACCTGGATCCTGGCAATTGGCCTGGCCAGAGGAACCCAGGGCAAATCCATTCTAACAGGGGAAACACAGCGCATACAAACGGCCCATTTATGATTCGTTCTTCTATCTAACTATACACACTTTGCTCCTGTGGTCTAAAGTACAAAACCAGTAATTACCAAAGTTTGTCGATTTCTATATTTTGCTTGATGTTGTTATCATTGCTAATTTTACCACTGTAGCAAGGATATCATATCTATTTTAACCACTTGTTCTCCCTTGGGTAACAACATCAGGAAGTGCTGTGGCAATAACCTCACGAAAGCCCTACACCTAAAGAGAAAGAGTGCCAAATGGAAACCAATATCCCACTGTCAATTAATTGGGAAGGCGGGATCTTGAGACAGACATACCAACAATCTCTGACACACAGAAGATATCCCTGAAAAAGAGTCTTCCTACACTGACGTTGATAGTAGCAGAGATAGAGCTGCCAACTATCAAACTTTCACAATGATTATATTATAAATCAAAATAGAGAGTTCTTTCTGAAATAGAAAATGACAAGATAAAGGAGTAAAATACAGTTTCAGGTTCCCAACCCACTCAGAACAAGTCCAAAAGATATCAGCATAGAAAAAAAATTGGAAGTGACATATCTGAAGTCTCTGAAATGATTGCACATATCTGAAGTCTCTGAAGTGATTGCACCTAAAGCAAAGAAACAACTCCAGTTGGACATAGAAGAAAGCAGATCAGAAATAATCTTTCAGGTAAAAGAAAAAGAAATTATAACCATAACGAAAGAATTTCTGAGTATATCTAAAGAAGACTTCCACTGGTTAAAAAAAGACACAAATATAGAAGAATGATGGAAATCTTGAATCAACAATGTATGACAACTGTCTTACAGAGTGAGTTTAGATTGCGTTTCCCTGGTAACTACTGATGGTAGGCGCTTTCCCACATGCATCTTGACCATTTGTATCTTTTTTTGTGAAATGGTCTACAGAAATGTTTTGCTCATTTTTAAGCTGTGTTTTTGTCATATTGAATTGTAGAATGTTATCTTTTCGTGTAACAATAAAAAAACTTTATATGCTATTGAGAAAAATAAAATAAAATAAAATAAAGAAAATGATGATCATAAGGAATGATCCTCTTTCACAGAAGCAATGTCACTCTTAGGTGGCACAGGATGTACAAGTGCTCAGGGCTTTTAAAAAATGTATGAAAAAAGTAGAATGCATGAAACAGATTCAAAGGAATATTCAGGACATTAAATAAAATCCACTAAAAGCTGGCAAAATCATTTGATTGAAACTAAAGATAGACTTTCAGATATTGAAGACATCATTGCAGATAGTGTCCAGGAAACAAAAGATCTCTAAAAAAAATAGCAAGGAACCAGGAAGTAATAATAATACAAGATGCTGAAAAGATGGGTGGAGCTTTCCTGGTGCCATTTAAGAACTTTGGTGGAGTCTGGGAAGCCTGTAAGACTCTTTCTTGGTGATTACTGGGAGCTTCAAAACTATCAAAATGTAGGAGAAAAAGGCAATCTCAGTCCTCTAGCCCACCTAGAAGAAATCCAGACAAAGAAGAATATGGAAATTGCACACCTGAAATCTCTGAAAGGATAGCAACTGAAGTAATGAAACAAGTCCATCAGGGTACAGAAGAAATAAGATGAAAAATAATCTTTCAGGTCCAAAAAAAAAAAGGACAACAATCATGGGAGAATTGTTCAGCACAGCTAAAGAAGACACAGATGAGAGAAAGAGAGAGAGAGAAAGAGAGAGAGAGAGAGAGAACAGAAAAATGATAGAAACACTGAATGAACATATAGTAAAGAATTAGAGTGCACAAAATAGATTCAAACAGATATCCAAGGAATTAATAACTCCATTGAAAGATGAAAAAAACTGCTTGGATGAAACTGGAGATAGACTTTCAAATCTGAAATACAGTGGTACAGCTAATGAATGTGAAAGGGAAGATCTCTTAAAACTATGAAGGAACCAGGAAATAACAATGGAGCAGCTACAAGATCACACACACACACACACACACACACACAAAACAATATAAAATAGTAGATGTCAATGAATCAGTGAGAGACAGCACAAATGAAATTTTTAAAAAAAGCTATTTGGAGAAGTACTAGCAGGAAATTTTCCAAACATGAGAAAAGAACCTGACATACAGGTAAGCAATGCATGTAGAACTCCACACAGCCGTAATCACAATAAATATACACCTAGACACGTAATAATCAAGATATCAGAAATTCAGAAAATGAATAGACTACTAAAAGCTGCTAGAGAGAAGAAACAGATCACCTATAATGAAAAACCCAACAGAATCATGGCATATTTCTCAACACAAACCATCAAATCAAGAAGATCTTGGAGTGAAGTATTTCAGTTCCTAAAAGAAAATAACTTCCAACCCAGACTGATGTAACCTGCAAAGATATTTGTCAAATGCAATTGTGAAATTAGATCCTTCCATGACAAAGAACAACTGAAATTCATGACCATCAAACCAAGCCTACAAATAGTACTGACAGATATTCTAGAAAGAGACAGACATGTTCACAGCTTCAAGAAAAACAAAAACAAAAAATAACCACTAAACACAGCATGTAATTAAAGAGGGGAAAAGTAGAGAACCTATAGCAAGAAAATAACATGAGAAAGATAAGTCAATACATGTCAGTTATAGCCATCAATGTAAACGACTTCAATCCACCAATCCAACAAAGCGGATTAAGATCTTCCTGCTTCTGTCAAGACGGTGCCACAGAAAGACAAGAAGCCTAAGAAGTCAACCTGGAGGTTCAATTTGGACCTTACCCATCCAGTAGAAGATGGATTTTTTGATTCTGGAAAAGAATCTGACATGAAACATATATAACTCCACTTAGCTTTAGCCAAAATAAATCTATACTCAGTCATATAATAATCAAGATATCAGAAATTCATCATAAGAGCAATATATCAAAAGCTCTTAGATAAAAGAAGTTGATCACACATAATGGAAAACCCATTCGAATCACAGCATATTTCTCAACACAAACCGTCAAGTGAAGAAGAGCTTGGAGTGAAATATTTCAAATCCCAAAAGTAAACAACTTTGAGCCCAAATTGATGTACTTTGACAAACTATCTTTCAAATTTAGTGGCGACATAAACTACTTCCATGACAAAGAACAGTAACAGAAGTTCATGGTCACCAAACTAACCATAAAGTGTAGTGAAAGATATTCTAGAAAGAGATAAACAATGACCATGATTCCAAGAACAACAACAGAAAGAAACCACCAAACAGGGAAGCGAGGAGGAGGAGTGGCTGTGCATTGAGTTTGGGTTTGTAGAATGAGCACTGTGGGGAAAGAGGTGAAAGACAAGAGGAACTTTCAGAGACTTTACCCATAAAAGGTGTCTGGCAGGTTGGGATCACAAGGAAATTATCAGTGAAAGACAGTGTCTAGAATCAGCAGGGAATGGGCCCTCTCTGAGGGGTCATTACATCAGTCATCAATATCCACTATGGTGACTGTAGATCTAATAGAGTGACCTGAAAGCTCAGGAAGAACACCATTTGTGGCTCATGTGTCAACAAGAAAAGTGTCCTACTTGAGATGTTCAGCAAGACTCAGGACTCTGACAAAGATCCCTTAGTGGGGATCATGAGCTTCGAGCCCAGTCTTCAGCAACAAGACTAAGCAGATCAATTATCACTGCATTTGGCTGCAACGAGTTTTCATGTGAGGTTGGGGAAGTGATTGACTGACTTACCTGCTTTCTTGCAGAAGGGCAGTTGCATTTCTAGTGACCCTTGAGCTTATAGATGGGACCAGGCCCCAGTAGTGGCTGCAGACTTAGGCCGGCTCATGCCCAATGTCCTTTGCCACACTTAAAACCATCCAGGAGGTACTTGGAGGCAACACTGTTGTTTAGTCTTAGCACTGGCTTGCCAAGGTCCTGTTTTGATGGGAGTCCCAAGTGAGACAGCCAAAAGCTGGCACTTGTGCATAGTTAATTTGGATCTCTGTTATTGAAAACACAAAAAGCCAGACTGAGTAAGTCTCCATAGTGGAGTTTGAGAGCTGAGATCTGTCTTTTTAAGCTTGGCATGAGTGTCTGGAGAGGATAGGGAAATAAAGTAGGAATTAATAACAGATATTCTTTCAGGAGAATCTGAGTCTATATTAGCATACTTAGTAGGGAGCAATACTCTTAATTATTAAAATTTATCTGAGTATATAAAGTATAAAAAGAAAAGTGTTGTTTCCTACCAACCATGGATGTTTTAGTACTTAAATCACTGTAGAATAGTAACAAAAAACAGTTACATAGTTTTACAGAGAACATTTGATATCAATAGTCATAGCAAAACAGTCATGATGAAATCTCCATTTTAGCAAAATATCTGTAAATGTAAGACTTACAGATATGTAAAATATAATATTTCGTTAGAAAACTATTATTTGACTATGACCTCATGCTTGCTGGACATGAACTTCTTATTACAAATATCTGGAGCATAAGAGAAAGGCATGTTCAAATCTGAAATAAAATTTACATTGTAGAATATGGTACATTTAGAAGGTCTGAATACATTTAATATATCAAGAGCATCCTTTATGAGAAAAATCTTAATTTTTTCTTTGAAAAAATTTATCTTCTAACCAATGACCAAATTATTGGGGGTGTCTTCTAAGAGAATATGGAGATTATTAGGGGACTCCTTATTAAACAGCAAAGGCTGGCCATTCTTTTGTCCAACAATTAGAGTCCTGTCGAATAATCTCTCTCCAATTATAATAATATTATAATCATATGATTATAATGATTTTTGTTTAATTATAAACCAATTTTGATATCATATAGACCAGCTGCTAACTTAGGAGAAAGCATGCTTTTAAGTCTAAGTTCCAAAACTCAAGTAAAAAGAGGAACAGCTGTTCGCACAACAACATACAAACACATAAATACACGGAACACACACACAAAAAAAGTTTACAAAATCAGAGTGCACTCAAATATCTATTTGGTCAAATTAAATTTGCCCAAACATTTTTAAATTTGTAATTATAAAAAGACTAGTCTATTTGATAGATATTTTCTATAAGAATTTGAAAAACATAGAAGCCTTTTACTTACGGTTATCAGATATCACAGGAGAGGCCACAAGATGATGGTAACCCATCATCTGATGAGGCACAGTGAAAGGTGGCACTCTGACATCACAACCGGAGTGACAGTAAGATGGTGGCAGATGGCCACATGGCCCAGAAGATGGCTGTGACCCATCACGTAGCAGGCACTGCAAGTCGGTGCTTTGATGTTACAGGAAGAGCAACCACATGGTGGAGGTGAATGAACTCATGGCATGAAAGATGGCAGCAGCTTGTCATGTGATGGGGCATCTCAAACCAATGCTCTGGTGTCACAGGAAGAGTGACCCTGTGGTGGCAGTGCATGGGCATAGGGCACACAAGATAGTGGTGCCCATATGGTGTGCAAGATGGCAGCAGCATGGTCTTAGGCCAGCAGTGCAACTTGGAAAGCTGTGTGGGAAGGGGTATGGAATGCAGGAAGAAGAAAGGTGGAAGGTGGGGCCCCTGGTGCCTGAGGTTCTGATATGAAGGAGGAAAGAGAGGCGACAGAACAGGGAACCAGAGACAAAAGCAGAGGGCAGAGATGTTACTACAGAGGGTGAAGTAAGTAAAAATATGGTCAAAGAAGACTGACATGACAGAGTTTCTGGCAAATAGGGTGGATAGGGTACTACTACTGGATAACGCAGGAAAATAGCAGAGAGAGGAAGGTGGGAAGGAAACGTTTTCAGAGTCAACAAAGGCTGTTAATGGCTTTCTGGTCGTTTGCTGTTGCAATAACTGAAATTTTAAAAAATTACTCATTTGTGTTTGAGAAATCTGAGGGTGCTATAGTTCTTTAGGAGAAACTCAGTGGCTTGTGCTTTGGAGGATGGGAAGAACATTTTCCATAACAGTCAAATTAAAATAAGTCAAAGATTAAGGAAAAAGCCTGATGTCACTTCCCACCAAAAAGTCGTCACCTTTTAGCCTGGAGTGAGTGTGAGAAACATGGCTAGTACCTACTTTAGCAGCTGTTACTAGAAAAAGTGGGGGGCGCAGGGTGTAGGTGGATGAGGAAAGTAGGGGGAGGTCCTGACATGAGCTCACGATCTTTGAGACAAGAGGAAAGACAAGTAAGACCCCCATAGTTTTCAGGCTCATGAGTGAGGACTGAGATTGGCTGCTGTTGGAAGTGAGCTAGCAATGGCATGCAGCAGAGGCAGAAGCAGAAGCAGCATGTGGCTCAGGGAGAAAGGATGCCCAAGAGCCACACTATTCCCTGGTCTGAGTCACTCACCAAAAATACCCAGTTTTACCGGCAGTAGTGATGGCGGTGGTGGTATAGCAGAGAAGCAGAAATAAAAAGGGTGGGGAGCCTTTATTAACTCTGAAGACATTGACAGGATCAAGGGCAGGGAGATGGAGGATCCATTGACCTGAGACAGGGAGGCTGAGACTTTATGGACTTTTACTTATGGGTGGAGTTTGAGGGCCAAGTTCAGTGACACACAAGGAGCTGATTGGAGGCTCCCTTGGGTTGGCGGGAAAGGTAAAAGGAAGCTGTATCCTAGGCTGCAGTGGGAAAGAAGGAAGAAGTGGTGATTGGGAAGATAAGCTATTGTTTTGAGGATTCAGTCATGCTGAAGCAGGACCATGATAACTTAGCAGTCTGTACTCGGGCTTCAATCTGTCAGAATCTAGGTCCTTTGCACTTTTTTTTTTTTGCCAGGAATTCACTAAGTCACTACATTGGACAGCCTGGATTTTACCTAGCTCTCTGGACTTGAGCACTGGAGCATCCTGGAAGGCTAGGGCCATAGGTGCACAGCCCAGGCCAGTCTAAACAGCCAATTCTTTCATCTGAGAAAGAACCATTTCTCTTGTGCTATTATTCACAGGTTTTTTTGTTTTGTTTTGTTTTGTTTTTTTTGAGGGAATGAAAGGTTTATTTAGCTCTCAGTTACTGGAGGTTTCAGTCCGTATTCAGCTGGCTCCAAGGCAGAGAGGCACATGGCAGAGAGCAACCTTTCATGGTGGTGGACTAAGAGCAAAATCACAGGGAGAGCTAGCAGCAGCAGCTAATGTCTCTTTCTCTTTACATTTAAATGCAAATCACCTTCCCCAGGGGAAGCGTAGCACCCATTCTCACAATAATCAATTACAAATTCGAGAAGCCCCCATGACTGCATGAGACTTTGGGGGAACACCTACGCACAAACTATAACATCCCATCCCTCGATCCCCAAAGATTCATGCACATTCCTTTACGAAAAACACATTCTAGTCTATCTCTAAGAGTTGCCAAAGTCCCAACAGCTTGAGCATTGCTGAAAAGTCCAAGTCTCAAGTCTCTGTGAGCCTCTATACAGATGAAAATTTAAACAAATTCAACATTCAAAGGCACAAAGCAAACATTACCATCCCAAAAGCTACACAGAGCAGAATACCAAGCACTGGAACCAACACAAGTCCAAAATCCAGAAGGACCAACAATAAATCCTGTAGGACCTTGTGGAACATCTGAAGAACTCTGTGGCAAATTGTAAGCTCCATGCAGCTCCACACCTATGGCACTCTTGGTAGTTGTAGCTCTCATAACTCCTCTCTTAGGCTGGCTTTGCTCCCTCTTTGCAGTTTCACTTAGATGATATATGTTCCTGGTCTTTCCAAATTTCTGGGTTTCCACTGAATAGGCTTCTCACACACAGCTTTACATACTGCCTTCCCAGGAACACACTGCCTGGCCTCCCAGGCCTTCTGAAATCAAGGTGGAAGCCTCCTTAACCTCAGAACTCCTGCATTCTCAATGTGCCTAAAACCACTGCCATGCAGATGATAACAAGGTTTGCTACCAGCTGGAGCAGTAGCCAGCATTCCCTCTCTCTTGGCTGTAGGGATTGAGCGCCTGGATTACTGAGCACTCTGACGCTGATTTTAAGGAATAAGTTCTCCATGCCAGCAGCATTCTGAAACCCGGTGTGGCCGCCACCACCACCACTCCTGCCATTCTGAAACAAAGGGCTCACTGACATTCCCCTGAAGGCAAAGCCCCTGACCTTTGCAATTCTGAGACTGCAAAAGGTGGAGACCTGCCACCTCCTGTGATGCCCTCAAACCATCTTTTGCATTCTCTGGCTCCTTCTGAGCAACAGAGATTCTCTTAGCTCCACCTTTGCAGGCCACAGCTTTATTGGCACTTCCTTTCTGGCCAAACTCTCAACATTTTGAGCCGTCCTGCTGGGCTCCTTGCTCTTGATTCTCAACATAAATCTGGCTAAAAGCCCCCAATAGGAGCCATGTCACTGCCCCAATATTAGGCTGCTTTGAAATATCTTTTGAAAGATTAATCAGTCCTCCATGCTTAACCTCAATCTTAGGCAAAGTCTCTGGGCACGTGCAAAATGCAGATAATTTTTCTGCCAAGTCAAAACACAAATGATCCAGAGTCCAACAACCAGTGCAGTCTTTCTCAGCAGAAACCTCCCCAGACTGGTCTTTCCAGGACAGCTTTCTATCAGCCTTCTGGTCTGAGCTCTGACCAGAATCTCCTCTACAGAACAACCAAAGCCTTTCCAGCTCTTTGCAAGCAGAGGATCTCTTCAAACCTTTCCTATCTCTTCCCATAAGCCATTCCCAAAACCTTGTAATCCACATGGTCAGGTTAGTAAGAGCAACAACCCTACCAAATTTTGTCTTAGTTACTCTTTTCTTGTTGCTGGGACAAACACCCGACACTCAAAATGAGGGAAGCAAATGTTTATTTAGCTCACACAGTTACTGGGGGTTTCAGTCCATATCCAGCTGGCTCCAAGGCAGTGAGACACATGTCAGAAAACAACCTTTTCTGGAGGTGGGCTAAGAGTCAGTCACAGTTCTTTTTAAACCACTGTATGTAATATTCTTTTTAACAGGTGATACTTAGGGAAAAAATAAAAAGAAGAATTATATCACATAGAGAAGTAGAAAGTGATTTTTACTTAAAACTGCGTATTCCTGCCACTTTTCCTGAAAGATCAATCTCAAAAGCTACTTTATTATTTTCCAAGGCAAAAAAAAAAAAAAAGATTGAACCTGTCAGAAACATAGTCAGACAGACAGACAGACAGACAGACAGACAGAGACACAGAGACCGAGACAGAAGACAGAAACAGAGACAGAGAGAGAACAAATCATATTAATAATCTGTCATCCCCACAGTACCAGCCCCACTCTTCTAGCCCTGCCCCACTCCCAATTTCTGCCCCCTTTCCTCTTATAAGTGTATCTTTACCCAGAAGCTATGAGGCCGCGAAGTCATTTATGGCTAAAAGAGACTCTTATAGTTCGAAGTAAGCATTCTTTACATTCCTTACATATTTAAATACAGCAGGCTCAGGCGGGAAGACCAAAGAAAAGAGCTACCCTTTTATGTTATGGGGTAAGTAATAATGGAAAACAGTAAAACAAAGAGGCTTTTCATTTCCATATCCTACTTAGTTAGTTAGTTAGTTAGTTAGTTAGTTAGTTAATTTTGCCTTTCTAGTCCCGTAACTTCTGCATGAGCCATGGGCGGCACCTGGAAGTCATCCCAGAAAAAAGTGGATCAAGAGCATCTGCAACTAAATAGGCCCTCCAATCAACAGGCAAGCTTTGGGACATGGCTGGAGGGTGTCGAGGTTCTATCTGTTAATGAACATGCAAGGAGTTCAAGGAGCTGCCTGTCTGATGGAGTCATTATCAGGCTTCCTGTAATACATCATTAAAGTATCCATCTGGAAGACATAAGCCAATCAAAAAGCGCAAAGTACTAGGCAGATGAATGAACTGATTATGAATCCAGTTCTTGCTTCCAGGAAGTAGAAAATAATAGGAAAGCATATTTTGGTCCCAGAAAATCCTTACGCCTCCAAAGTAAAACCTTAGCACCAGATTTCATGGTGATAGAAAACAGCCATAGGTGAGTACAAAGAGCCCTGCATCCCAGAGGGAACCCCCTGCCAAATGCCATGAGGGCGGAGTGAGAGGGTTCTCTTCACCTTGGGAATGTGTCCCAACATGTTCCCCCTTCTTTGTATCATAAGATTCCTTGGGAAAGACACGGTTAAGGCAGGCTTGCTCGTAAGCCAGCAAATACCATGACCTCGTGCTGTCAGCTGATTCCCCAGGAACTGGCTCATCACCCCATCATCACCCCTGCCTTCAGCCATTAGCCCAGGGGAGTAGGATGCCACTTGGGAACTGAACACCTCCTGTGACGCCTTTGCAGATCCGACATGTACTGTTGCTCTTGGCTTCCAAGGACAGAGTCAGTAGGAGAGAGAGAAGCAGACCTCTCCTGGGGTCAGGAGAGGGGAGAACCTGGGGTCGAGCGAATGACATGAGGTGAGTGGACATAAGCCAGGAGACAGCAGCTGCTGGTCAAGAGTCCTAAGTCCAGACAGACCCCTGTGGATTCAAATCACCTTCTGTTTTACAGTCTGGAACATTCTCAGCCTGGTGTCCAGCTTCTCTGCACCATGGCCACTTGTTTGCAAAATGGCAGACTACTCCAGCTACCCTACCAAGTTGTGCTGATGATTAAATGAGCTATAGCACACGGCACAGGGCACAACCCTTACTGCACGTTCAATCATCGTTGTTATAATAATCCCATTACATGGAGGGGATTATTTAAATAAACAAATAAAAATTTCCCTTCCTTTTGTAAATGGCCTTTCTGGAGCACATCCAAGTTTCAAATGGTTTTAAAATGCAAAATAGGGAGCCACATCTGAGACAGGAAGCCAGTGATCCTTCTCACCTGGCAGAACCCTCCTTCCTGTACCCTTCTTCAGCCTTCTTTGCAAGGCTTTGACCTACAGCTCCCAGCTCTGCACTCACAGAGAAGTACAAGGGGGTTTTGGACACTCTTTATAGAGTCACTAAAACTAACTACTAACTACTAAAACTACTACTAAGGCAGAGTATGCTGAACAATTCTGTAGAGGAGAAAAAGTTTGCTGTTCTGGTTAGGAAACGGGGATGCTCTTTTCAGAGAGAAAATGGTTGGGAAATAAAGAAAAGCAGGGCAAAAGGTCTGTAGAGGAAGCACCCACACACCCACACCGAGAGAATCTCTTTGAAAACTTCCTCCACTTGCCACAGTGCCTTCTAGTCAGCCCCATGGGTTTCATGGGGAGTAGGGGCCAGGAATGAACTTCAAATCTTAACATTAAAGAAACTCACTACTGAGAACTCTGGACAACTCTGAACCCCGTGCATTGAACAACCCTGGGCTGCATTTAGACTTTAGTTCCTGACATTCTGTTCAACAAAATACTAAGATTAAAGTTGCACAAAATCCTATTGGTCTGGGATTAAATACTTGGGTGGGTATATTTCAGTATTATTTCATAGAGAGAAATTATACAGCTGTAACAGGAAAGAAAATTAAAATATGGGCAGATAAAAACCCTTTGAAGTGCCTCCAATATCTCCGCTGCTTCACATATTTAATCTTTATATGACACTACAGACCGTATCGCTTTCTGTGCTGTACAGAGAGAGCAGGGGCTCAACAGAGGCAAGGCCAGGCTTCAACCAAGGCCCCGATCCTGCCTGCCCGCTCCAGCGCTTGCACCACAATTTGCTTCCCTATTATGTTGCTGCAAGCTGGACATTCTTATTCTTTCTTCTAGCATTTTTATGGCCCTTTTCTCACTTATAAAATGAGGAGATTAGAATAAATCACCTCAAAGTTACTTCCCAGCTCTGTAATTTATTAAAAAGAGGAACCTGCCTACAAGGCCGAGGCCTGAGAAGAACAGGATTCTTTTAACATTTGGAAACTCCCTGTCCCCTCGCTCACAGAGGGAGACAAAGCTGAGATCCATGGGGGAGCTGGTCGAGGGCTGAGAAACCAGGCAAGTGTGAATTCTAATCCTGGTGCTGACATTGACTTCCTCTTAATCCTCAGAGTCACTTTGTTTCTGAGTTTCCATCTATGCAGTGAGGTTAATAGGACTCATCAATCTCCCAAGAGGGTGTTCAAGTCCGCTTAGCATTTGTCAGGAGCTAAAGCCTCATTTCTGAGAGCTTGTGGTGGTTTTACACAGGGGTGCCATAAGACATAAAAAGCGTGAATGCATTGAGGCAGGTTGTTGAAAACTATATTAAATGCAACAATAGTGTGTGTTCCCCAAAACGTGCTTGATTATTTGGAATGTAAAACTCATTTTGAACAGCAGTAGTTCATTGCTTGTCCAGTTATTAAGAGAGGAAAACAACCATGTAGTTAAATTGCACCCTCTAAGAAGGTACATAGAAATAAAAGTTCAAAATAAAAAACAGACATTTTAGTGTTTGGCAACCAGAATAAAAACAAACAAACAAACAAACAAACAAATGACATGTAATTTCCTCTTATTTTCAGTTGGCTAATATTATCTTTACCAACAGAATTTTAGATTGATTGGAAAACAGACTAATCTTTTATATCGTCTTTTGGATTCTCAGAGATTTTACCCTGAAAAAAAAAAAAGAAAAAAGACATTTTGGCAGAAGCAGAACCATTCAGAATTTTCAAAAATGTTTGAGTTAAAAAAGAAAAGAAATACATGAGCTTAAAAGGATGAAAATAGAAAAACAGGAAAAAAAATTCTCTAATTCCCCCTCTTGTCTATGAGGTCAAATAATCTGCCAGGCAAACATCGCGTTTCTGGGCCTTTTTATGGATGAGTTGTACGTATGCATTTGAATATGTATGTACATGCATGAGTGTGAACTTTTTCATGCATTGTCCTTCGTGTCCTCTCAGATTGCACAGCTTTAAGCACCAACACTTTAATCTAGCCTGTCAGAGAGGTGAGCAGGAGAGACAGCTGGGAATCTCCATTTGCATTTCTCGCGCTCCGCAGATAGCAGGAGGAGGGATTTTTTGATGTTGCTCCATCATCTTCCTATCCCCGGAGACTGATGGCTTCTACACACCACCGCCTTAGGGGCAGTGAGACTCACTTTCGTATGGGTCTTCAATAGGATTTTTTTCCGGGGTTTAACTGAATTTCCGGCAGCCTTTCTCAGACTGTGATAAATCAGTGACTCCTCTTTCTCACCCTGGACCCCAGTATGACATCACAGTAGCTATACAAACCACAGAGGGAAGCAAACAAAAGAATATTTCATTTTCTTTCATTCGGTAAGACTGCGTTTTCTCTCCCACTGCAACCTTTTGACCTCTGTCCTAATGGCACTGGTCACTCGGGGGCAGAAGTTCAGCCCTAGGTTAGGTCTGTGTGTATTTATGTCAAGAAGAGGTCTGTGTACTCACTTCCTGTTTTCCATGCCTGCGCGCAGCAATAGCTCCCAGAGCCTGTCGATCCGGCCTGCCAAGCGTGCCGTGTCCTCTTAAAAGGAGAACCTTGTCCAGTTTCCTTCCTTCGCCGGGCACCAGCCCCTCCTTTCCTTAGCTGAGGTGACCCTGGCCCAGTCCTCTGGTTGGATGAGGGTGTAGACACTGCACTACTGGCTCTCCCACTTCCTAATTTTCATTTCCTAGCATCTTTATCCTGTGAATCCCGGATGTTGTATTAAAATTGTGCTTTTGGTTACAGCGATAAAATATTCAAAGCTAATGGGACACTACATGCTACATAAATACATGAGGAAGATTCTGATTTAAATAAAGTCACAAAATCTCACGTACGTGGTCTCTCTCTCTCTCTCTCTCTCTCTCTCTCTCTTTTATTTTATTTTACTTTTATGTATTTGGTTGTTACAGAGTTTCATTACACAGCTCAGACTTGTGGCGACCCTCCTGCTTTGAGCCTTCCTGGCACTGGGATTACAGGTATGCATTACCTCTCCCTGACTCTGTCCAGCTCAGCCCGCCCTCAGGGCGAGGCTGGTGTGGCATGTGGTACCAGGGATCAAACCACTGTCTCGGTACTTTGCCTAAGCTTGCCTAAGCAGATGCTTTAGTCTGCTGAGCTATCTCATTGGCCCCAGTTAAAGTATTGCTTTTGTTTGTTTCATTTTTGTACCAGGGATTGAACTCATGACCTTGCATTTGCCAGACAGGTACTTATGCCACTGAGCTATTGCTCTGCCCATCTTTATCTGCTACTGCCCTTTTCTGTCATCTTCCAGTGGTACTTCCAGGAGAAAAACATGCTAACTGCCATTGGCATGTGTGTGAACACGCCGGCTGGTTCTGGGACCCATCCAAGGTCACTGCCGCTCAGGTGCGCTTACTCATTCACGTGTGGCCGCATGCACCCATCTATACCACCCAGCCACACGTGTGGCCATTCATCCCCTCCCAGACAGGCCCAAGATCTCCAGCACAGGACGGTTAGGTTTGGCTGCAGCCAAGGATGGGACAAAGGGTGGGTGAACATTGATCTACTGTGGGACATGTCCAGGACTTTATCTCCTACCTCATCAAGGTCATCTCTGTGTCACATGAAGATGTTGCACACATAATACAACAGGGTTCCAAGGAGCCCTCATGTTCAGTTGGCCTTGAAGGACCCCTCAAGAAAAACATTAACCTGATAACTTTCCAGAAACATGTACTCTCCCTACTGGGCCTCTCGTCCCACTCCATGGCAGAATGAGAAACTGTAAGGCCTAGCCATGGGTTTATAATTAACTACTTGACCTCTGCTCAGCTGTAGGGACAGACAATGTGTCATGCTTCCTCTCCGCACTTCCTTTTTTCCTGCCAGAATTCTAAGTTAAGTGTCTTTGTGTTGCTCAATTTCTTGTTTTGTCTTCTCCCATATGGTGTAACAGAGCACTATAGTAGCCTGTTACGCAGGGGCCCCCATGTGGGAAGACTGCCCCACCAGGGCAGGTTAATGACCATCTTGGAGTAGTGCCACATTCTGTTTTCCAGGGGCCAAATCCGGATGCTACTAAGGAAGATTTTTTTCAAAAACCCATAGGCACTTAATAGTGCAATGTTATACTCCCCAGTGCCAGCTGTTCATAAAATTATGGGATGAAACAAGAAGATTTATAATCCTTGAAATTGCGTCCAGGTCTGTGTTGTCATAAAGATATGCCTTACCACATGGCCCATCCTTTTTGCAAGGTTCCATCACACCCACCAGGGCATTGAGCTCCAAGGGTTAATTTCATTTTGTCTGTTTACTTCCTATTACAGCAAGAGATAAGATGCAATGGAATATTCCTTTTTCCACCATTATTTTTTGAACCTATGTTCTCTTCAAATATGAGTGATTCTTTCTCTAAAATATGTGATCTTTCATTGCCAAATGGTTTAGCATTTCTTACTTTAAATTTTCCCCATACAGCTTTTCCTTATTTTTTTTTAATCCAAACTATCATAGTTTATCTAAGACGACTGTCATTGCCTTCATCCTAGTTTATACTATAAACATTTCTGTAGTTGTATGAATGTTTTCTCGTCTTTAACTGAAGGGCCTTTGCCAAAATACAAATGTATAGGACTAAGATTTTATGCATGATTTTCCTCTAATGTCACTAGGAAAATAAATTTGCTATGTATTTCTCCCACAAGACACTCTGTACCTGTGTAGGGAACACATAACACAGAAATTTCTCATTCAAAATATATATGGCTTGTCTCACTTATTTAAGTGATATTACAAAAAACTAATAAAGTAAATTTTAGATATAGTCAGTCACCATGGAACTCTGCAGAGGACTACTGTAAAGAAAGACAGTGTTCACCTTGGACAGAAATAAATTATTGTAAGCTTTATGGCTTGTGTTGACCAAAGCCAAATCTGTCGGGAGCTGTAGGGGTGCTTTCAGTAAGTGAAGGTATTTTAGAAGAGGAAAAAGAGAGGTAATTCAATATAAAGTCATGGACCATGGCCTGAATAATTCCTAAGATTAAAAAGGAATGTAGAAGCATTATATTTGATATAGTTTAATATCTGTTGGTTTAATTACTTGCAAAACAAGTTTATCATCAAATGGACTCTATTCAGTAGAGAAAGGATGGAAACAGAGAAGGAAAAAACAAAAAACAAAAAACAAAAAAAAAAACTTTGTATTTTCAGAAATCCCAAGAGAGGTTCCAGACAGGATAGATGAGTAAAAGCAAAATTAACTGCTTTTAACTACTACTTTACTAGCATTGACCATACCCTCAGGGTTCAGATCTTTAAAGAGAAACAGATTATATCAAAGATACACATCAGAGGAAGTACACACTACAGCCAGTCTGACTAGATTCAAAGCCTCATTATGAGACCAGAGAGAAAATATACATGTTCTAAAACACTTCCTAACATATGATAAATGCTACATCAGAATTTACTGTAGTCTGGCAAAGCCTAGGGGGAGGAATGCATCTAACTATTGGTGAGAATATACATTAGCATTTCATTTATGGAAGGCAGAATCAGGGTTCCTCAAAACACTAAAAATAGAACTGTGCTATGCCCAGCAATGCTACTCCTTGGTACAAATTCAAAGGGATTCAAGTTAGCCCATTGTAGAAATACCTGCACACATGTGTTTATTCTAATCAATTCCCACACCCAAGGTATAGAGCCAATAATAGATCAATGAATAAAGAAAATATGTGTGTGCGTGCGTGTGTGTGTGTGTGTGTGTGTGTGTGTGTGTGTGAGTATAAAGTATGTGTAGATTGTACATATAGATTAGTCACACTTTTCTTCATTCTTCCCATGCAGGTCACTGGTTTATTTCCTTCCAACTTCAACATTCTTTATTTAATGAAAATGTATAGTTAAAGAAAACAAAGACACGGAAATGATGAGTCTTTCATATTTGTGTTTAACAGATGATATATATTTTCCTAGCCTCTTTTTCATTAAAGAAACATAAAAATTTTAAAAATTGTTGGTGTTCTCATTCTGCTGCTGTTATTAGTGTTGGACAGAACCAAAAAGTAGGAAGGAAATTTTACCACCCATCTGGAAGTCACTGAAGATGCTTGCTGCTTCTAATAAATTTTTTACTAAGTCAGATCATGTCCAGTTCTGAATCTTTTACTGAATTTACCCTTCCCCTTACTGAATTTACCCTTCCCCTTACTTACAGACAGACATAATTTCAAAAAGCAGAGATAGGTAGAAAAGATGATTGATGTGATGGGAACGGCTTGAGCAAAGGCAGAATAAAAGGAAACATGAGGATAAATTCAGAGAACACATGAAGGTAATTTCAGAGAGCACAAGAGACATAAAGGAGAGAGGGAAATGGGATTGGGCAGGTACGATGCATGCCAAGGTGAGAATATTGTGCTTCTTAAGATAGTACAGGAGGGCATGGGAAACTTCGGAGGAGAATGCTGGAAAATGCTCACAGCATAAAACCAAAGCACTTAGGAGTCAGAAGCCCTGTTCTCTTTCAACTTCTCCTTCCTGCAGTTCCCTTATATTTCAGTTGCTCAACAGATATGGAACTTTTGTTGTGTATGAAACATTCCAGAGGTTTTAAAAAATAAAATAACTGCACCTGTATAATTAAGAAATTAGACAAAAAGACCTGTTGCACACACTCGAACGGGTCATAATCAGGATCAAGCCAATTGGATTACCAGTCCTGTTAGTGAAGGACATCGAAAAACGCGCACCGAATGTTGTCAAATGTAGTCTGTAGATTATTGAACTCTGAAGAACTTTGTTAAGATTCTCTACCATTGGCCTGGCAATAATTTTACTTTTTTCCAGTGAATAAACAGGTGAAGAAAACATGATAAAGAGTGATTGATTTCCTATACTGCCTGAGAAATTAATTGCATATGAGAATAGGAGAAATACAAATACAGTATACAATGATAATCAGGAAGTACTCTATCTTATTTAATTTTAATTAATTCTGGATTTATATAGAGATTTAATTGAATGGCTAATTAATTCTTTTTTCTTTCTTCCTTTTTTTTTTTTTTAGTTTGTGTGTTTTTAAGTGATTTGTGATTTTTGTAAGTATCTTTCTCCCTTTCTCTTAAGAATTCCTGGCAAGTTGACATACATATGGTGAACATATGGCCTACCCCTAATTGATTTAATTCAAAAGAGGACCCAGGGGAAAGCTCTGAGCATTATCTGTTTGAGAGCTTTGGGGAATGTTTATTTCGGAGTGAAGGGTATAAGTGTGATACCATCAGAGTAGAGCAATTGAAACAGGCTGGGCATTACCCACACATGGTGGGAAGCATCCCTGGTATAAATCATTAGGGTAATTTTAACTGCAAGTCTCTGAATTGCCAAAAAATAATAATAATCTCCATTTCAAGAGATTTCTTTTAAATTGCTTGTGCTAGATTTTCCCCCGCTTGCGAAACAGTCGTTCCCTTGGAGAAACTACATTGTCTAATTAACCAGCACCACCCCCCACCCCCCAATTTAGAAATCGATTCATCTACATTCCCGAGTGGTCCTGTTTGCCTAATACATCCTCTTCCTGATAGAGATGATTCTGAGGCTAAACTACTCCGGAAGAGAAGGTGCGGTCGACCACTTTCCTTCCCTACAGACTGCTATAAATACGACCATGTATCTGTTGTCTGTTTGCTAAGTGGCTCCTAGGTGATAGTAATCCAGCCGCAGCAAAATGAAAACCAAACTTCCTACACTCTCTTTATTGCCCTTGCCGGTTTGACTCTGACGTAAAGTTAAAATACAGTACT
>PVJA010001286.1:0-17692 GCA_004027025.1 Myocastor coypus
AGAAGAAGGAGAACCTGTGAGAGATTCTAGCCATCATGCTATTTGGAAGCTGGGTCACCTGAAGCCTGCTATTTTTCCTCACATTCTTCTCCCGTAGATTAAGGGCACTAATGTCTGCCCTATTGGCTTCATCGTGATTCTGTGGCCATGCCAAGGGAAGATCCATATGGAACATTCCATAAAGATTATGTGCTGCTGGAGCGTAAAAAATAATTACTGAAAGGGCAAAAGAGAAGCAGAGCTGAGCAGGAGCATGTAAAGAATATGGAGATTTTCCCTGCCAACTCTGTCTCTTTGGTTCCAGAACCTTCTGTGAAGAACGCATAATGGCTGCCGTGCTGCGGTGCCCTGGAGGGCACCAGCTGCAGGCCTTTGTCAGAGAAGCCTCCCAGGCTATGATCGCCATCAGTGCACACCTGTCCTGGGCCACGGTGGCTTCTGCCTCCACTGGGAAGAGTGTTTGGATACAAAAGCCACCAGAAAAGCATATTTTTCACCTTCTTTTGAGGCCCAAACAGAGGAACAAATTACTATTCTTTGCTCTTGGAGAGAAGAAAAACTGTCTAATAATAATACTTTCTGCCACCAGCCAGCAAAGTGGTGTGGCCAGCCAAGCTGTGGGCGGGTGATTGTTCTTTTGGCAAAAGGAGGATCAGTCTGAATTCAAAGACTAAGGGCATTTTAAAGGCAAAACCACCTGGGGAGAAGAATGGCCAGTGGATTTAAACAAGAAAAAAACAAAAATCCTCTCAGCAGGCCAGCCTGAGGACCAGGAGGCAGGGGAGCCCTAGAAGGACTTCCATAATGGCTGCTTCCACAGTGGGCCTCTGCCGTGGAGCAGCAACAGGGGCTGCTGCACGTCCTAAGGGTCAGAAGAGGGCACGATTGTGGCAGCTGAACCAACCAATACAAAGGCAGTTCTCCAATGCCTGCCTCCCGTCAGCTACCCGGCCACAGGCTATATGTGAAGCAGACGCCAATTCGATTTATTAAAGAAATCTCCAAGTAATTGAAAGGGCAGACTAGCTCCTCCAGTAGGCAGCCTTCCCAGATGACAGCAGCCTCGTACACAGGAGATGGACTATATTTTCCGCCAAGTCTCCATGGGGCTGAGCAGTCCTCCCCAACACTCTGTTCCCAAGACTGCTAGCACTTCACCCAGGATGCAAAGGGCTGGAAACCCTGTGGATGGTTAGCAGGGTTGGGACAGTGATGCCGCCCTGCTGTCTCTGGGTGGCAGAAGGAGGACCTTATAGACTCTGGGTATGTTCAGAAGCTGTGGTTAGGCCTGGTGCACTGGGGTGGGAGGTACTGATGCTGGCTTTCTGCACAGACCTCTACAAGCGGTTCCAAAGACTCCTTATCTTTAAGAGCTCAAAAACTTATGAGAGATGCGAATAAAAAATTAACTAACGACTAACTAGATTTTCCACTTCGGGCCATTCTGTTCTCTGTGGATTATGCTAACCGATTTCCACTGCTGTAATATTTATGAAGATCATTCTCTCCACCTAGAAAGAAATGACTCACAGTTGAAGAGCTCTGCAAAGATAGTTTCACTGAGGAATTACGTGTGCAGAGGCAGTCGGTACCTGCAGTTGATTAAGAGAGTTGACATTAGGGCCAGACTGAGGTGGTCACTTCCGGGGAGGCATCTGCTCTGTCCCTCAGTCTCCTCAGCTACAAAGTGAAGACAGAGGTAGATTGTAGCTCAGGGGTAATGGAAAGGATTCCACAAGCGACGATAGGTAAAGTGCCCGGCACCGTGCTCTACACCGTGGCAAGCACCACACTGATGTTGGATACCATGGTGGGGGAAGGGTGTGTGCAGCGTACAGGGCATGGCCAGGAGGGTGCCTGGACCACTCGGAAGGCGAAGCACCCACGTGGAAGCCTTGCTTCCCAGCGTGCACTTCTTCTCCTCTGGCAACTCTTCCACCTCTGGCCCCACAGTCCTCCAGCCACATCACGTGTGTGGCCCGCATTTCATTCTAAACTTTTGCTTACTTTTTAACACTGGCCCCACCTGCGTGGATTCGTCGCAATTTCCTAGGACAGTGGATAAGAAGGATTTTTCTCTTTTATGCTGAGGGCTAGCTTATCCTATTCCTCACTTAATGTATTGTTTTCATTTTCCTTCTTTCTGCGGGGTTGGTGTGACACAAAAAGCCATTAATGTTTGAGGAACTGTGGTGCTTCTCAGGACAGATGGCTCGGAGCTGCGAGGACACCTGCGGGTACAGGAAGCTTCCCGTGGAAAGCCTTCCCTGGCTCTTTCCTGGGTGTCTTAGTTACTCCTCTCTCGTTGCTGGGACAAATACCTGACACCCAAAATAAGGGAAGGAAAGGTTTATTTAGCTCACAGTTACTGGAGGTTTCAGTGCATACTCAGCTGGCTCCAAGGCAGAGAGGTACATGGCAGAAAAACAATCTGGCCGGCAGAGAGCAAGAGCTAAGGGAAGAGCCCAAGCAGCTGATGGCTCTTCCTTCCTTACACCTAAATGCAAATCACCAACCCCAGGGGAGGCGCAGCGCCCATTCCTACAGTAATCAGCTACAAATTCCAGAAGCAGCCCCATGACTGCATGAGGCTTTGTGGGGACACCTAGACACGAGCCCTAACACTCTTCCAGCCCATAGTCCTCTGCTCCACAGGGCTGACCCTGGACTCCCTCTGCTCACCACCCTATCACCCTGGCCCACAGCCATTAGTGCGTTCAGGGCTGACCCGAGGGAAGCGCTCGCCACCCATCTTCCACCCGGTCAGCCCCCTTCCCTCCCTGGCTGTGGTTAGGACTGCTTCTGTGAGAAAGTGTGCCTCTGGCCTCGGAGGCGTCTGCCTCAGACCCCAGGAGGCGCAGAGGAGCTTCCCCTCCCACAGAACAGAGCCCAGAGGTGAACGGAAGTCCTCCCCGCCCCCGCCTCCTCCTGGTGGGGTCTCTCTGGTCTCACACCCGCCCACGCACCGCACTGGCTCAGCAGGACTCCCGCTTTGCTCTTAGCCAAGGACACACTACCGGCCCAGCGTTGGGGAGACGTTCCCGCTGATCTCTTTCTATACTCTCCAGTGCGCTCCACTTTGTGTCCACCTGTGCAGGACGCTGCCTGCACAGTTCCCAGCTCCCCGCGAGCACTAGGCGGATTGACTTCTTCCAGACTCTTTTCTCAGTTAAGCCCCAGCTCCTGACGTTGCACACCCAGGAGGCATCACCTGTCATTCGGTCCTCTGAACCACAATCTCCTGGAAGGCAGGAATTTGGTCCTGAGTGGTCCTGTTCCCTTCATAACCATGTTAAGCATATATGTTCATTGAATCAATTATTAAGGACCCTCCAGTGCCTCCTGCCTAATTAGAGATCTCCACCCGTTGGCTTTTTAATCTATCCTCCGAGTCCCTCTCCCAGCCAGCCCCACCCGGAAGGAATCTTTCGTTCCTCTTCAGGCCACAGCTCACCCCCAGCAGCAGCCCCAGCTCTGGGCTCTGGGAAGCAAGCGCAATGCTGGCAAGTCCCTCTGCCCTCTGCTTATGGCCTAACTGCCCTCCTGGACTTCTGTCTGTGACAATGCCCCAGGCTAGCTTTTCTAGGAGTGGTTCCTAGAAGGAGCAAAATGGATGAGACACAGATGGTTCCCAGGGAGTCCCAGCCCTCTGCCTGCTTCAGAGTCACATCTAAAGGGGTCAAAGCCTAAACTGGGCTTGCCTGACTGGAATGAGACAGAACAAGGAACGGCAGGGGCAAAGACAGAAGAGTCAGAGGGCAGGGGCTTCTGGGTAGGGACCCAGTGGAATTAGCAAGGCTCTCCTGCAGAACAGTATTTTGAGAGGAGAGAGGGAGGGAGAGAGAGACAGAGAGAGAGAGGGTCAGAGAGTCAGAGAAAGAGATACACAGAGATCCAGAGAGAGACACACAGAGACACAGAGACAGAGACACACACAGAGAGAAAGAGAGAGAGAGAGACAAAGACAGTCAGAGGCAGTCAGAGATAGCCATAGAGAGAATGACGGTATGAGGAATCAGCTCACGTGGTCACCGATACTAAAGAGTTTCCATATCTACAAGGTGGAGACTCCAAAACACCCAGGTATAGTTCAGAACCTGAGAACCAGGACGCTGGTGGAGTCCTTCCCACTCCAAGGTTGAGGCCAGCGTCCCAGCTCAAGTGGGCAAAGGGATGAGCCATCTTCCTCTGGCTTTTGGCTCTGCTCAGGCCTTCGACAGGCTGGGAGGTGGCGCCACCCTGAGCAGCTCCTCGAAGCCTCCCAAGCACACCGGCTCTCAGGCTCATCTGTACTGAGAAGCACCTTCCTGGGTGGGGACAGACATTCTGCTTGGCCCAGTCAAGCCAACTATCACAGAGCCGCTGTATCCCAGGGAAGACTCAGTCCTCAGGTTATATCTCAGTGCACACCAAAAGCCGCAGGAGAGAGAGGGAAGAGCTTCAGCCACCGAGTGGAAGCCTGTCTGAAGCTCCTTTGCACTGAAAAGAAATAGTAGGAACTTGGAGAAGCCATACAGTCTCTCTCAACCTCGTTTTCTTCATATATAAAACTGAAGATAGTGGTTCTCGCTTTTGCTTTGTCTTAAAGCATTAAAACTACAGAGGAGGTGTATCAAAGACTGCTAATAGCTCTCACCACACAGATTTCCAAGTGAAGATACTGATTATTCATTATTCTGTGTTCAGCCACTGTCAATCTGTTTTCATCTTATAACCTGATAGTTTCTGTTTTACCATTAGATGGACCAATTGCTCCCCTGTAAGCATTTACCCGGCAACTATCATTTTCAAGATAGAAGATGAATGGAACGCAGAGTCTGGACCCCTAGGACTAATTACGGTGGACAGAAAAAGCTACTCAGCAGGCTAAGTGCCCTAAGATGGGCAAGTGCAAGGGAGTAGGCTGACGGCGGGGAAATAAAAGCCTTGGCAGGGCCTAAGAGGGTCAGGGGAGCCCGCCTAGCAGAGCTGAGACTGAAGGCAGACTTCAAAGGAAGGGCGGAAACCCCATGAGACTAGGAAGGAAGGCCGGCTCCGTGAGGGCGTGTCAAGCCCCAGAAGCAGAGACACAAGTGGCCCGGTGCATCCAAGAGGCAGCAGGCAGCTGGAGGTGACCGGAAGGCAGGAGCAGGACATCGTGCCCAAGCCTGGTCATACAAGACTTGTGTGCAGCTATCACCCTGGGGAGCACAAACCTTACTGAACAGATAAGGCACAGTCGTTGGCAGACGGTGGCAGATAAGGCTTCCATTTAGAAAGCTGTTCTTCAATGGACCGCTGGAAATGAATTAGATAACACTTCCGCGCCGCAGCGCCGGCGGACTGCGATAGCGAACGCGGGCGTCTCGTGGTCAGCAGCAGCGCTGCCCAGGGCTGTGGCAGCGAGTCTGGTAGAGACCAAGGGCCCAGTCTGCACCCCCAAACCCACTCATTTATCACACAGCACCAACACTGCCATTAAAGCTGGATACTGGGGTTTTAGTTTAGAAAAACAAATCGTACTTCAAAATCATTTGTCTTAACAGACAAGTGAAACAACAGCTTTCAAGGATATAGACAGCTTTTCGTTGAAAGGAGGAGCTTGCAGTAGGCGTGCTCTTCCACACGCCCTGTGACAGTCGCTGCTGTGTGCGTGCTGACGGTGTGCCAAACCTTGGCTGGGGCAGCTGGGCTCACCCGCCCACAGGGAAGGCTCTGCATGCCTGCTGCAGCGCCCAGGCCACAGGTTTGCCACCCGTGGCCTAAAGTGAAAGGCTGCCCGGAGCCCCACAGAGCAGCCAACATGGCGAGGACTCACCCTCCGGCAGCTCTCCCACCAGCGCGAGGTGCCCGATGGGTAGCGGCCTTCAGGCCTGGAGGGAGGCAAGGTCATCAGGCCAGAAATGTGTTCAGAATTAACTACGCTGAGGCTGGCTGGCTGGGGAGCTGCCGCAGCTCGGACTTCGCTGTCCCTCCAAAGCCTCCTGTGGACATAGGTGGGGTTTTTCAGAGGTGGCTGGGTCTAGAGTGAGACACTGCGGTAGGCTGATGGTGCAACACTGGGACCAAGGGCACTGGGGTGACGATGCGAGTGTTGGGAGCCTGAGTGAGACCCCCAAAACGCGGGTGATGTAACGGAGTGCGGACAGGAAGTGAGGGCAGAGTACAGAGCATACTGGGGAGGGACGCTGTGCCCTTAGGAGACGCTCTCTTGGTGCACTCTGGGTCTCTCCGAGAGACACAGCTGGCAGTTCAAGGATCAAGAACTAGAGGCCCTCCGGCTGATGTCTGGGTCGCTTTCGTAACCATCCTGAGTTGTTTCCCAAGGCGGTGCTAACTTCTTGACTCTCCTCTCAGACCACGACTTGCCAATGACTTAAATTATTTTATTTTGTTCTATTTTATTTTATTTTGTTTTCTTTTATTTTATTGACAGGGTGTCCCTGTGTCGTGCAAGTTCAGGTCTTGAACTCGCGATGATCTTCCTGCGTCAGTCTTCCCTCCACTGGGGTCACAGCCGCGCTGCTGCCGACCTGGCTTAGGAGCCATTCTTGATCTTGGCCTTCTCCCTTCCCTCCCCCCACCAACCCACCAGAAATTCTGCACTTCTAGTTCTATTTCCAAAATAAACTTGGGAAACTGAGTACCTATAGGTGGTGTGGCGCGAGCTGCGGCTGCCCGGGCCGCCTGGCCACCCCCCGCCAGCCATGAGCCGTTTCGCACCCCCTACCCCCTACCCCACCAGGGCCGCTTGCCACCACACTGCAGCTCAGCCATGGCCAAGCATGGACCCGGAGGCTCAGCAGGCTGGGGGCGAAGCAAGCCCTTCCTCCGTGAACTGTGGACGCTGCTGCGCTGTCTCAGCAAGCAGAAAAGTAACTAAGACTTCCTGAGGAGGAAAGCAGCGGCCGAGAGTGGCGCCAAGACCCTTGTCCTGTGTCCCTTTACCTACAGCTGGAGGAATGCAGCAAGATGCCTCTGCATAGCAAAACACTGCAGCGAGCAGCGTGGCCATGCGTATGTCTTTCTTTTTAAATTAATTCCAATGCACACTGATTGAAGGAGAATCCTATGACCGATAGGCTCCAGCCATACTATGAAATGAGTACGGCTTGTTCTGGGGATCTCATCTCCCCTTTCCTCGGCTTCCGAGGGTGTCCCTGCCTGTAGGCCACCTCTCTCATCCGCGGGCCAACTGTGGCATCTCGCTCTCCTTCTGGCCCCCAGAAGAATGTCTGCTGTCAACCCGTACCCCTGGGGTGACTATACCGCTGCACAGCTCTCAGGTGGCATCCCATTAAGGTCTGACGCGTCCTAGGACTGCTCCAGGCCTGAGGGCTCAGAAGGCAGGGTGCAGGCGAAAGCCTTCACTTCCCACTATTGGTGGAAAGGGCCTGCAGTAGCTACCACACACCAGCTGCCTCTCCAACTCCCACCCCTCCTGCAGGACCCAGCCTGCTCCCCAGGGGAAAGGAGCTTGGCAGCTCCCAGAGCACCTCTTCCTCTCAGCCATAGGTCTGCCCAACCGGGGGGCTTTGACCCAGGCTGCCCCCCACCGGCCAGCCAGGTCACCGGAGGACAGTGTCGCTTTGTCCTGAAGGACCAAGTGTATCAGGGATGAGACGGACCACCTGGGAAGCCCAGAAGGGAGTGCGCTTTCAGGGCCTGACTGCTTCGAGAAAGACATCTCAGGGCCGTTTGCTCACTGGTGTCTTTTCTATTTCTTTCTTAGCCTCCTAGCTCTTGAAGCCTAACTGCCATCTTCTGTTTGTGAGCACGTATGAGGAGCTGCCTTGCTTTCTACAGCATGAAATGACTTGAGCTGGTCTTTCTTGGAACATTCTCCCTTTTGCTGAACTTTGGGTGCAGGCACCCGGTGTCAGGGGCAGCCGCAATGGCACCGGGTCGGGAGGAGGAGCTCATTACTCGCCCCCCCAGCGTGATCGGGACATAAGCAGGCACACCCCTGTGCAGGGCGCCCTCTCTGCACACTGGTCTGCGACAGCTCCGGAGCACGCTGATGAAAATGTGCTCAATCCTTGGGCTTTATGGCTTTCGGAGGTACGAAGGTGGTTGGCCTGCGGCCCCCTCCCCCTGCCCTGGCTCGTCCAGGATTAATGGTCCCAATATTTTTGTGGAAGTGAATTTCTCAATTCGCAGCACGGATCTCTGTCTAGTACCTGGGTTTTCTTCCCCTTAATTCTCAAGGCTGAAAAAATTAAATTTCTTTTAAAAAAGAATGATAGCAATTCTCAAGGCTCAGCGACCACGCCCTAGGTCTTCTCCACACACCCCAAGCTGTGCTTAGAGGTTGGCCTCTCTGCCGCAAGCCCACCCTGTCCCCAGATCCCATAGCCACAGCCAGAGTGGGGTTGACACCCACACCTTCTCCCTCCACTCCCTTCTGGGCAGACAGCGACCTGGAGGTCCTCAGATCCCCTGTTCTTGGACATTTCCATCCCCTCCCCATGCCCTGCCTCATGATTCTTGGAACCCGGATCCTATCTGCTTATTTAGCTTTTCTTAAACTTCCCCATTTTTCTATGACAAATAAAAGTATGATGAATATAAAACAAAGTGGAAGCTGTAGGGCTGTCTTCCCATGAGGAACCATGTGGAGTTCTAACGGAGCAAAGATCTGCTCCTGCACAAGGGACTCTGGCCAAGTGGCCTTAGCAGCCACCCTCTGCTCCCTCTGGGGCACAAACATCTTCCACCTAGGCTGAAAGGAAAAGGCCATGGGTGGCCACAAGTAAAGGGTCCTTGGAGACAGCAGCAAGCAATTTGCCAGCCTGGTGGACCATGCCTCTCTCAGAGGAGCCCCTGGGCCCCTGGGGCATCTTTAAAAGGTTGCCTCTGCTCTAACCTTCCTGGTAAAGGTGTGCTAGATAGTGGCCGTTCCCATTCTAGTCCTCAGAAGTGCGATTACTGATGCTATCATCTCTCCCAAGCGTTCACAAGCTGAAATTGCAATGTTGAGTTCTTTCAGAGTCTGTTTAGGGAATAAGGAGAGGAACGCCAGCGGGACACAGCAATCCAGGGCATTTGGGCTTTGGGAAAACTCTAAATCTGAAAGCAAACACGACAACGGCTGCAAACACCAGCTGTGTCTTCAGATTTCATCCTAGCACTGAGGGTCGCCGTGAGCTCCCCTGCTCCTGGCTGGTGACATTGCAGTGGGGCAATTCCGGCCCTTCCGTAAGTTAGTATTTCAATAAGGCATGCCAGTCATACACAGCTGCTGAGAGACTTTGACCATGTTCTTCTCTATTCAACAAGTCAAGGACAGGGCCGTCAGAGGCGAGCTGCCAGCTTAGCCCTCACAGGGAGGCTTTCTCACAAGGGGCCTTTATCCTGGGATGCCAGGAACTTCCTGGTCCCTGGCCTGGGTCTGGACGGAGGTCTACTTCTCTTCGCCAGGGGCTCTGAACAGCAAACTCTTCCCTTTTGACTTTGCAGAAGAGCACAAGGGGCCTATGTGTGGGTCTACTGGAAGCAAAACCTTGGTTTTTAAATCTTTTTTGTGGCTCTGTTGTGAGAGATTTGTCAGTGCTGTTTTTTGATAGGAACCTGAGCTGATTTATAGTCTTTCAGTTTCTGAAGACAAGAAGACCTGACAAATAACTGAACAGAGGAACCCCATCATCTCGGTGGCCTCTCTGAGGTCTCCTCAGAGAGCTCCACTTCTGTACCCAAGTGCAGAAATTTGATCAGCTCTATCTGGAGCTCGTCTTCTCAGGGGGGCAGCACTGCCCCCAAGGAGGGAAGAATTGGTTCAGTGTGGGGAGAAAGATCTGCTTCACTCCTCGTTTGTATAATGAACAGATAGGCACATAATACATAAACAAATACTCAGTATATATGTGGTATTAAAATTTTATGGAGACAGAGGAGGGAAGACCAGGGGGAAAACATGGAAAAGGCTCCTTAGAGATGCAGTAATGAGCTTCGTTGCAGGCCAGTCCCTGCTTAGCTGTGCATTTTCTAAGTTGTCTCTTGAGTCTGAACAGCTAGCTGCTCGGTGGACGGTATGTTGATGCGAAAACTAAGATGCCAAAACAAAGGGCCATACACTAGACAGATTGGAAAACAGGAATTTATGCTCTCATGGATGTGGAAGCTGGAACTCCTCCCAAGAATTCTCCTGAGAGAATCATGATTCTACGTTATTCTTTTCTCTTTTTAAGCTTCTGGGGGAAAGCCAGAGATCTGCAGTACTTTTTGGATTATAGATTCATCACACCGACGTTGGCTTGTTTGTTTGCTGGGTGCTGGAGAACGAACTCGGGCCCTTGCACACGGTGGCCGTGCTCTGTCCTTCCGAGCTACACTGCCACCCCAGTCGCAGGATCATCCCGTCTCTGCCTCGCAGGGATGTCTCTCCCTGGACCTCTCTGCGTCTTCACATGGCATTCTCTTCCTGCTGTCTCAATTTCACCCTCGTATAAAAGCACACGTCATGAAGGATTGCTAGCTTGAATGTATGTGTGAAGACGTCCTTTTTCAGTGAGGTCACATGTCCCAGGGCAGGAGGTCAGTTCTTCAGCATGTCTTCCTCAAGGGATACACCTCAACCCCACAGCCATCAAGCACAGATCGTGCAAGGACACTCAGACGCAACGCTGGATATACCTGAGGCATACCCGATCCTTCTCTCTCTCTCTCCTCTCTCTGTCTCTCTCTCTCTCTCTCTCTCTCTCTCTCTCTCATATTGAAATGAAACAGCAAATCCTGTTGGTTCTAGTTGATGGCACACATGCTATAAACAGAGAAGCCAACACACATGGCCACACGGCGTGCACGCGTACGTCATTCCGTCCTCTTGATCTCATCCACTTTTGCCCTGTCCTGTCCTCTCACCGCCCAAAAGGCAAGGTTCAGTCTCTGTGATCCGGTCTCTCACCGCCCAAAAGGCAAGGTTCAGTCTCTGTGATCCGGTAGCTGTATAAATTCTCCTGAACTTGGTACCTGCCTGTGCTTCCCGGTTCCCACTTCCTCTAATTGGTCCCCATAGCCTGAACTGTCTCGCTTGATATCTCTTTTTCACTGGGTCAAAAATCTAATGCCCCTACTCACAGTCACTTCCTGTAGGATGCCCTCTCTCCCTCCCCCAGCTCTGTCCTCCAAGAGTGACCCAGGCACTCAGCTGCAGTGTTTCTGTGACATCCTGGGTTACTTCCATTGCTGTACTGATCATGTTCCTTTGTACTTTCATGTATATGTCTTGCACTAACCTTAGTGAGTGAAATTCCTTAAAGATAAAGAATATATTTTGTCTTTGTGTATTATGGGGAATTTTTTGAAACAGAGTCTGCTAGAGTAATACAAGCTGGCCTTGAACTCATTAGGAAGCCTCCTGCCTCGGCCTCCTGAGGATTACAGCTGTGCTCCTACACTTCCTTTCTTTCTTTGTATTTTAAAACAAGTGCTTCGTGATTTACAATGGGGCTATATCCAAATAAACATACCATAAATCCAAAATATTGGTCAAAAATGGTTATAATGCACTTGGCCTACCGAAGTTCACAGCGTAGCCTAGCCTTCTTTGTGGCAGAGTAATATTCCACTGCATAGGCACACCAGCTTTCCTCATCCATTTGGCTGTTGGCAGAAGTTAGCCTGCTGCTGGAGCTTAGCTGTTGTGAGTCGCGTTGCTATAAGCATGAGCACTCATGCATCGCCGCGGCGTGATGTCTCAGGAATAAATGCCAGAGAGGTGTAGCTAGCTCTAAGAACATTTCTGTCTGCAGTTTTTCCAGGACTCTCCATACTGATTTCCACAGTAGTGCACTACTTTATATCCCTTTATTATTTTAGAACTAAATTTATTCTCTGTTATGAATCCCCACTTCCAGCAGCAAAAGCTGTTAAGTCCTAGGGCAGTGTTCACTGTGCATAATTTACCTGCTCTGGGACCTAACTGCATTTTTTTTTTTTTGTCTTTTTGAGACAGGGTCTCATTATGCAGTGCAAGCTGGCCTTGAGCTCACTTTTTGTAGCCCAAGCTGGTGTCGAACTCACAGCGATCCTCCTGCCTCAGCCTCTCATGTGGTGGGATTACAGGCGTGCGCCACCACGGCCAGCTGGGACCTAACTTCATTCTCAACCAGCCGGCCAAAGGCCTTATTCCAAGGTGGTTCCTGGACCGCGTGAGGCCTGCACTCTGGTCCTCTGACACTCCGGGTCTCTGGCAGCTCCGCCATGAGAAGCCTCGTCCTCAGCTTCTCCTTGTGCTTCTGCTTCCAGGGGATTTGTAATTCCCTGCTCTCTGCTGCAGCTAGTTTCCCCTTGGTCTTGAACAAAAAAAAAAAACCAGAAAGTAAGCATGTGTAAGTTTCTTTTGGGGTCCAAAGAGAAACAAAGGTGACAGAAAAATAGGAAGTGGACTTAGAGATAGATGGATAGGCATTATCCTCCTCTCAATTTTGATTAAAGCTATTAGGCTCATAAAATCCAAATAGGTAGATACAGATTCATTATTTATTTAAAGACTTAAGATTTAAATCAATAGATTTAAAAGCCTTAGCAAACTCTGAACAGGAAAAATGCAGAAAACTCCATGCCTAGAGCAACATAATAAAACCAATTAAAATTAAGACAAGAAAATGTACTGAAAACAAAAACACCATATTTCATATAAAATAATGCAAATGAATGAATTTCCTCAGTAGTACCCATGGGCACTGGGAAAACGAGAAATCAATTATTATTATTATTATTATTATTATTATTATTATTATTATCATTATTATTATTGATTATAACAGTCATATGCCATAAAACACATTCTTTTAAAATAAACCATTCAGTGATTTTTAACATGACCAGTAGATTTTGCAGTCATTCCAGGGTCTAGTTGTTGAATACTTCCGGCACTTCCCAAAGAAGCTCCCTGGCCACCGGCAGTCGCTTGCCACCCATGCCCGCCTGTCCCTTATCGACTTTTGTCTCCCTGTGTTTGAGGCCTGGGGATTTCCAGGAACTGTAGTCGCACCCTGTGTGGTCTGCGTCTGGTTTCCTTCATGCAGCGTGATAGCTGTGTTGAATCATTTATCAGTACTTCATTCTTTCCCATGCCACGTTCCACCCTTCTCCGTCATGCGCGTGTGCCGCAGTGTGCCTCTGCACTCATCTGCGGACCTACATGTGAGCTGTCTCCACCTCTGATTGTCACGACTAAGGCTGCTGTGAATGTCCGTGTACATATCTCTGTGTAAACAAGCTTTCCGTTCTCTTGGGGCAAAATACACAAGGGCAGAACCGGAATGTGGAAGTTCTCAAGGAGCTGTCTGCTTTCTGAGTGGGTGGATCCATGGAGATCCCTACCTGCAGCCGAAGAGCACCTGGTGGCCACTCTTGCCCATCAGAACCTGGGGCTGCCTGCACTTTGTCACCACTGCCATCCTAAGGGCGTGTGAGGTGGCGTCTGGTTGTGGTTTGCTTAGCATTTCCCCAGGGGCGAATGATGCTGGACAGGTTCTCAGGTGCTCACTGTGAAAATTTATTTTAAAATTCTGTGTCTATTTTAAAGCAGGGCATTGTCGGGCATATTCTTGGTATATTCTTGGGCGTGTGATTGGCAAGTATTTCCCCTATTTTATGGGTTGTCTGTTCAATTTCCTGGTAATGCCCTTTGAAGAGCAAATGATTTTAGCATGGATGAATGTTTATCTGTTTTCTTTCGTTGCTTGTACTTTTGGTATCATGTTAAAGAAACAGTTGATCAACCAAAAGTTACCGAGGTTGATGTCTATGTTTTTTTCGAAGAGTTTTCTAGTTGCAGCTTTTACATTTAGACTTTTGATCCATTTTGAGTTTAATTTTTGCCTGGCATTGAGCATAGGATCCAGGGCCTTTCCCCTGCATGACATCTTTAGTACTCTTTACATTTTAGTTTCATTCAGGAGAGTGTCTCACAAAATCTCTGTTATCTAAGGTGGACTCAAACGTTCAATTCTCCTGCCTCAGCCTACTTAAGTGTTGAGGTTACAAGCACACAACAGCCACCAGGGGTGAATTAATTTTTATAAATGATGGAACTGGGGGTGTGGTTTCCCTCTTTTGCATGTGCCTGGGTGACTGTTCTAGTGCCATCGATTGGAAAAGACAGCCCACTGGAGTGTATGCCTTGAAACCCTTGTCAAGAATCAGCTTCCCACACGTGGTGGGCTTCTTCCTGGCCTCAAGTTTTATTTTATTTGTCTTTGCGTTGGCACACCATACCTGTCGTTATTACAGTTCCACAGTGAGTTTTCCAGTTAGGAACTATGAGTCAGCTGAATTGGCTCTTCTCAACATTATTCTGGCTTTCGCGGACCCCTTGAAGCTGTGTACGCATCAAAGCATCCTCTTGTCTAGGCAAATGAAGCAACTGGAGTTTGACATCAGTTGCAGCAGAGCTGTATACAGATCTGAGGATTACTGCTATCTCAACTATTATTAAGTTTTCCATTCCCAAACCGTGGCACCTTTCCATTTCTTAGGGCTTCCTCATTTCTTTCAACCATGATTTATAATTTTTTAGAGCAAGTATAAGTTGAATGTCAATTTTGTTAAGCTCAATCTTATGGTTTTATTATTTTTCATTCTACTATAAATAAAACTGTTTTCTTGTATAATTTTAAATAGTTTACTGAAAACATGGAGATACCACTGATTTTCATATCTTGCTCTAGTATTCTGCAATGTTACTAAATACAAGAATTGTCTCTAATAGGTATTTCTCTGTGTGTTCTTTAGCATTTTCTATATTAAAATAACGTTATGAACGCATGGAGATCATTTTATTTTTCAGTATAAATGCCTCTTGTTTATTTATTTGACCAACTGCTGTGGACAGAAATCCAGCATAGCGCTACAGTGAAAAGACAAGAGTGAATGTTGGCGTTTTGTTTCTGATGGTGGGAAGAAGAGTTTTCAGCCTTGTCCCAGTACATGTGCTGTCAGCTGTGAGGTTGTTCAGACAGCCTTTATGAATTTGAGGAAGACTATGTTTATTCCTAGTTTGTTGATTATTTTTCACTATGAGGCCTTTTTTGGACATTTTTCAACTTTTTTTAGTATCTGCTAAATGGTTAATATTTCTGTGCCCTATTATATGAGCATGTTGTTGCACAGGTTGATATCCACGGCTTAAACCAGTTTTGCACATAGGGGATAAACTGCATGAATCATGTTACATAAGCTTTTTTAGACATTGCTGCATTAGGTTTTCTAGGGTTTTGTTGAAGATTCTTGCATCCATATGGCCACTGGGTTATAGTTATATACCCTAAGTGTGTTGCTTTTCTTTTGATTATTTATTGTTCTGTGCCATTACATTTTTGCCATACTTAATGATCATGTTCATCACAGGGAATTTGTACTTGCACGTCACATAACTTAATTTTTCTTTAATTTTCATTCCCCTCCCCCTCATCTCTTCTTTCCTTATTTACAAAAAAATTATTTCTTTTTCCCTTCAATTCTCATTTAAAAACAGAAAATCCCCTTCGCCTACTTTTATCTTCCTCTGGCCCCATCCTTTCCTCCCCCCCATTTAATCACATCCTCCCTTTGTCTGATTTTGGCATAGAGTAAAATTAATTCTGTAGAGGACACCGGTGAATGTCCACTGCAAGTGGTAATGACGATGTAAAGGAAGAGATCAAAGGAGCTGCATGGCGGTGGGCTCTCTGCATTCCTATTGAAATTATAAAACATTAATCCTAAGTGAAATTTGATTTTGAGGTGTGTGTAATTCATAAAACATTAGCTCTAAGTAGATTCTGACATTCTAAGTGTGTGGATTTAATACTAAGAGCAAACACTTAAAAAGTTATACAAGGGTCTGCTGTATAGCTCAGCAGACTAAGTGCTTGCTTAGGTAAACACAGGGATCAGGGTTCAGTCTCTGGCACCGCCTGCCACACCAGCTGAGCCCCTGGGTGGGCTGAGCAGTTGGTGGAGTCTGGGTATGGTGGTGCATGTCTGTAGTCCCAGCACTAGGGAGGCAGAAATCAAGAGGGTCACTACGAGTCCACGTTGCATGGTGAGACCCTACACACACATACACACAGACAAAAAAAAAAAAAAAACCTTAAAAAATTAAAGATTTACAGTCAAAATTAAGTTGAAAACCAAAATTCATATAATCCCAATGAAAGAAAAGGAATAAATAAAAAAACAAAGCAAATTAATACTAGAACTAAATATCAATAATATTAGTAAAAATATTAACAATCATCTTATATGTAAGTAACCTAAGCACTACCATTAAAACCAAGCCATTTACATATATAATATATAGTCTTTAAAATGAATTCATTTTATGTATACATAACATTTTACAGTAAGGCTGAGAATAGAAGAGTTTCCAAACAGATCACTAAGACACAATTCAAAAGAACACCAGAGTGAGTATACTACAGTCACGCAGACTTCATAGCAAAGACAAAAATCAGAAATAGACATTCATAACAGTGCAAAGGGTCAGGGAGACTTGGCAGTTTTAAATATGTATGCGCCTAGCAACATTTACTTTAATGGAACAAAACCTGATACCACTGAAATGAGAAGTAAGCAAGTCTATAACTATCTTGGGAAGCTTATTTTATTTTATTTCATTTCATTTCATTTCATTTGACCCAGGGTCTCGCTATGCAGTTCAGACTCATAGTGATCCTCCTGTCTCAGTCTCCCCAGCCCTGGGATCAGCGGTGTGTGGCATCACACCCGGTTTCTAGCCTGCGTGGTGCACCTGAGTTCTGGGGTAGCCATGTGGCGCCAGGAATTGAATTCAGATCCTTGGGCATGTCAGGCCCAATGGGCTTCCCTAGAGCCCCAAGCCATCTCTCCAACGCAATCTTTGGTAGTTTCAACCCTCCCCTCTCAGCCAGAAAAAGGACCAGTAGAGAAAATCACTAAGGACTTAGAAGAATGAATAACATTATCAGATGAATGAAGCAGACATTTTCCTATGCATTTTATGAAGTCAATGTAGCCATCATTCCTCTGGTATCAAAACCAGACAAAACAAAACACCAGGAAAAGATGGATAAACATCTTTTTGTTGTTGTTGTTTGTTTTGTTTTTTTGCGATCCTGGGGACTGAACTCAGGACACCAGGCAAGCACTTATTCTACTGAGCTATCTCCTCAGCCCCTATATCTTTTATGAATACAAATAAAAAATGCTAGAGAGCATACTAGCTCACTAAGTAATCCACACAATGCAATGAAAAATGCAAAAAAAGAAATAATAAGGTCATATTAATTAAAGTAAGAAAAATCATTCAAAATAGTCCAGTACCATTCATGTTAAAATACTCAACATACAAGGACTATTATGGCATTTTCTTAACTTGTTAAAGTGCGTGTACCGGGACCTCCCCTCCGACCTCATGCCAAGTCTTCCCCTGCCAGGTCAGAAGGACAGCGGAAGTTCCGCCCACTCTGCTTCTACTCATAGGGGTGCGTCAGCCCTGGGTAGGGCAGGAAAGAAAATGAAAGGTACGCAAACCGGAAATAAAATGTTCTCTATTTGCATATCCCACACTTACCTGGGAAATCTATGCGATCTCAGAAAAAAAAAAAAAAATGGCCCTAGAATGAAGTAAAGTTAGCAAAGTTGCAGGACACATGAGAATCAATGTGTAAGACCTACTTTAATTTTTAAATTAGCAATGAATAATGAGATACAAAAAGTATAATTTCATACCATTTATAATTGATCA